>WAAD01020016.1:0-76903 GCA_013389945.1 Fregata magnificens | reverse complement strand
CGGTGCGGCGGTGCCTGGGCTGCCGGGCCGAGCAGAGGCATCTGCCGGAGATCTTGCAAAACGGGGCCTCTCCGGGTTCGTCCTCGGCCGCCTGCCTGCTTGGCCTGGGTGGGAGCGGGGCTGGTGCCCGCCGGGGCAGGTGAGGGGGCGAGCGAGCGGGGCCTCGCAGTGCTGACGCTCACCGACGGCCGGTTTGGGAGCGGGTGGCAAAGGCCTTTGCAGTGCCCATGGGGAAGCTGGAAGAAGTGTGGAAGGCAGGGAAACGTCTCCCCCCCGCTCCGCGCCGGCCCCTTGCACACGCGTCTCCCAGTGCCTCGGCCAGCCTTGGCCTCTGCGGTCAAAGGAGAGGTCTCCTCGCTCTGCTGCCCCAAAGATGTGTGAACTTGGAGGACGCTCGCTGTCTGCAAAGCAGACCTTTCTTAGGTGACCAAGGCAAGCAGAGAGGCATTTTTTCCCTCAAAATCTCTTGCACTTATTCTACTTGCAGGCCACAGTTCTGCGTATATTTACACGCATACGGGGGACTTCAGTGGGACGCTCCCTCTGCATGTGCGTGCGTGCATTTGCAGAGCGAGGATCTTGCACGTTCCCCTCCCGTTATTACAGGTGAAGCTGAGGCAGAAGGGGGCCCTTTTAAAACCAGGGGATTTTATAGTGGAATGAATGGGAATCGGAGAGCAAACATACCTCTGAGGAACGAACGTGGAGAGGACCCTGTGCCAACTATAATAATCAGTGTGACTAACAGGGAACACCAAGAACTGTTCCATTATATCATGAGACGTTACATCGTGCTTGAAAAAACAGTCTTTGATGACATGTGAGGGATTGGCAAGTGCATTTCAGGGAATCCTCCTTTATTTCTTCAAAGATTTCAACCCATGTTCATCATGTTATGCATAATTTAACTTCCTGGGCGGTTAGATTGAACTTGCTGGTATGGGTTTTACATATTCGTCATTTAAATTTGGGGGAACAGAAAGTGTATGAACTTATTTTGAAAGTTACTCATTTATAGTTCCTTGGAGGAATTAGAAACTGGGACTTTACGGTAATTTCACCGTGTATTTCCAGACCTCACCCAACGTGTTATGATCTTGCAAAATGCCAGATATTAGCAAAACTCGATTTGCATTTAGTCTCATAGAGCGTACAGAGTAATGTTTCTGCATAAAGTATTGTGATATTGACTCTCATGTTTTTTGTAATTTTAATATCGCAAGTGTCAATCAGGAAGGAGATCGTTGCCTTTATTACAACTAATATAGTAGAGCAAAACAAAGAACTTTTTAGAAAATGAATATGCTCTGGGGAAATTCAATAAATCTTTGTTAGAAGAAAAAAGGTCTTATATATAAATATATAAAAGCTTGCTGTGTATTGTGCAAAAGTTGCTTACTGCTAAAGGAGTAATGCATTGTAAATCAACGGTGGGTCCCATAGCACATTATGGCATATTTTATTGGGTTTTTACCTTAAGGTAAGGTCTTTTATTAAGAGTATGTAAGAGCACACTCTGCTGAATACCTTGTTTTTCACAGTGCTCTATACATAATGGCTTTTTTTTTTATTTGCTTCATTAAACATTCCTGTAATTAATGCATTTAATGGGAATCCAGCAGTAACAAATATAAAATTTATTGTGGTTTTAAAAAAAACCCACTTTGGTTACTAGATTTTCCATTAGCAAATGGCAATGACCAAATTCCTCAAAATATTTCTGCACTCACCCCAGAAATCTCCTGCTAAAACAGGTGATGTTTTCAACTGTGTAATGGGAAAGAAATGCCACATAAATAATCCTTGTGAAGGACTCAGTATAAACGTAGAGGGAGAGAGCACCAAAAAGTGTCTGTAAAATAATCCCCAAAAAACCGCTGTTGCAAGCTTGATAAGAAGACGTCTGTATTAGCACTGGAGCTTGCCGGGTGAGTTATTAGGTGTTGAAAGACACCGTCTAGGAAGTCTGACCCATCAGAATTTGAATGTAAAAGGCAAGTGACAACTGAATACATGAAAAGCCTTAGAGCCTGGTCCCAAAGCCCTCTTTCCCCGCCTGAAAAGCCTGTTTATCTTTGGATGAATAAGAGTTACAGAATTGGAACCCAAGGAAAAAATCGGTGGTATCCGTGGCCAAGGGAATGTCTCCCTCCCACCCGTTTGATTATAACCATGTGCAAGTTTGGCTAATGAGACTGCAGGGCTTTCCCCTCGCCTCTGTGGATGATTGTGGCATTTTATTTGAACGCCGATATGGTTTCCTATTCCTGTTCATCGCAAGCTTTTGGTCTGGGCAAATAAAAAAAGAGATGTCAGAACCGGAGAATCTTTTTACAGCGTATAAAAATCTTCCCATCTAATCCAAGAGGAAATCGTAATGCGAAGAACATCGGTGTTTTAACGGCCTCCTAATGAGGACGAGCTTGGCCAGAGCTTTGAAGAAGACAAATGGAAAGCAAAACAGCTCATTTCTCCTTGAGGGCAAGGATTACGATTTCTAGAGAGGACTGCATGGATATGCCTTCAGCAGGTAAAGCTTCGCCTGCCTGAAGTCTCCTGGCGGGGCCCTGATGTACGGGCTGTTGGCAAGAGCAGGAAGCGAGGGGGTGTGCGCTCACGTTTTCTGGTTTCTCTGTCAGTCTATTCCTCTCTGCGTGCTGCTGGAAAAAAGGAAGACAATTATACTTACCTAAATCCCTGGGTAATTAAGGCACTAAATTAAAGCCTGAGAAGCACTTGAAACTCTCTGATGAAAGAGCCCGTACACGGACAGCACGCTTGTAACCTTACGTGTCTGGGGTTCTCCCTAAGGTACGGGGGATACACAGCAAATACTCTGTACAGCCACAGATAGGTGATCACATCTAATTTAAAAGCCCTCATCACTCCCTTCTGACAGGCTTGGATGTTTGCCTGCCTAGTTCCAAGGCCAGCGTCGATCCATTTAAAATTAATATTTTTCATTCCTCTCTCCGCCGCGTGCATTTAAAAGCTGTCCTTGGCTCCCTCTCCCAGCGGCTGGCTCCGATTAGCCCAGCAGTGGCTGCCGGAGCTCCGCTTTGCGGCACTGGTGGGATCCTACTGCTCTCATACCACGTTTGGAGCAGAACTTTCCTGGAAAAGGGACTGCCTTGCTCCTGACGTTTTCCATGGCTTCAGCAAGCCAAGGAGGCTTAATTTCCGATTGGGAAAAATGGGCCTTTTTCTCGTTCCATCCCAGAAACGAGCTGTGAGTGCCAGGGCCCCGTTGGGTGTCACACGTCCTCCTGCGGCACCGTCCCTCGGCAGAGCTCAGCCCCGCGTGCTCCCTGTGCTTGGACGGGGCTTGCAAGGGAAGGAGAAACATTTTTGTGAGAGGCATCGAAATGGTACCTGGTTTTGCTGCTGCAAAAAGGACTTTGTACAACTCTCCTTGAGTGACATGCAGCATACCATGGCAGAAGAAATTGACCTCATGAAGGTACACCTGAAGCTCATCCTGAGCAATTAAAATGTGGGGTTTGTTCTGGAAAGCAACTGTAAAAAGAAGAAAAAAATACATCTTTTTAATCAGCAGCCTTGTTTTCCCTCTGTCTGCAGAGTGAGGTTTGCTGACTCTTTGAAGTCAGAGAGCAGGTCATGTTTCAAAGCTACTTTTGGCTTCATGGGCTTTGGAGGGGCAGTACAACTCTGGGTGAAGCCTTGTTGGTGGATCAGCACCAGAAGTGCATTCAGGTGAGTAAACCTCACAGGGACAAGGGGGCAGCTCCACCGCCGCTGATGGCACAAGCTGCGGACACCATCTCACTGGAGTTTTCGTCTGGTGCCCTGGGCACAGCCCGAGGGTACGGCTTCACCATGCAGCAACTCACAAACATCCTGGCCGTCTCCAGCCCACCGCCTTCCCCATGCTCTGCTCAATCCCTGCCCACCCACCAGCGGCTCCTGCCTGCCCTCCCAGGGCTCTGCACACAGTGAGCTGCTTGGTTTGCCACACCAGTTTGCAAAGCTGGCAACGTGATAAATACCTTCTGCTGCGTTTTTCCCCGGTTTTAGTCAGTCAGATTGGCTTGAGGTACAGTCAGGTGAATGACAGCACCTTGGTTTAGCTCAGCCCTTGCAGTGTGGTGGCAGGAGTCACCTGCGGTGCAAGAGCCAAGCAGGTCAGCCCAGTGGGACCCCTGCAAACCTCGCTGCCAGCATGGCCAGCATGCTACCACATTGTATTGCTGTGGAAATGTGGGGCTGTGGGTGTCCCTGTAGGCGCTCCACCTCATCCCATGCAGTACTAGCACAAAGAGGTAGCAGGAACACCTTCGCAGAGGGCTACTAATCCCTCAGCTATTTTAGGGGATGAGTTTAGGATTGTGGGAATTAAGGGCAAAGGGGGTGCCAGTCAGTGCAGCTTGCACATACTCCAGCTGACTGATAAAAACTTTGCCTCTAAAGGCAAGCCACCATTGCAGCAGGACAAAAGCAAAGCTACCGCTCCCTCATCCTCCCTGTTCAGCTTGTGAAAATGGCCGGGCTTTAACTTTAATTCTGACAATTTAACTTCTAGACCAAAGTGCAGGGAATAGCTACAGCAAAATGCCGACAACAAAAAACCCAAGCCAAAACAATGGCCGATGTCGTAATACCAAACACAATCCTGCGTAACCAGAGTCTGTGGCCGTGTCCTGCTGCGTACGGTTCCTTTTCCTCATCCACAGCTACGTGTTGTCTTTGCAGCACAGCTTCTTGAAGCTAAGAAAAACTTTTACTAAGCCAGAATTGGCTCGGCTGCCTTATAACACAGAATGAAAATGATTAGTGAAACAAAAGAGAAAGTGCGAGGAGGATATAGACTCCTTCCATACAAAGCCTCCTGTCTTCCCACGTGATCCATCATAATCCAGAGGGCCCCAGATTCAAACTAACCTGTTTCTGCCTTTATTTATTTTTTCTTGACTCAATTTCCTACATGAACTGGCCGGTTATGTCAAATATTTTTCTTTCTTTTAACTTGACTTGCTGTCAGCTGAATGCAATGCCCTGTGAAAACACCTGCTGACCTGCTGTATACACACGTACACACACACACACATGCATACATCGATACCATCTGCATCTATATATCTATCTCATCTATATGTAGCTATATAATCTATGTCTGCCTATCTATATATCTATATCTATCTCCGTATCTCTATATCTATATCATCTATATCTGTATCTACGTCCTTTGCTTTTCGAGTGGGGCAAACAGGTTGCAAATTCCTTGAGCCTCTGCAAAATACGCCTTCAAGCTCCCCTCTCTTTCAGGAAAGGCAGCTGCCCCATTGCTTCTAGTTCAGGCGGCTCTGGCTTGCTCTGTTGGCAAGTCCTGGGGGAATGGGCTGATCAGGTTCGCTAATGGTCGGGCTCTCATGGTATTTGCTTACCTAACACAATCAGAACTCGCGCTTTAAATATTTTATCAGCTTTGCGGGGTCATTCTCATACCGTGGTATTGTGTTGCACTGGAGAATAGAGCAGGCTGGAGGAAAAATGGTGCTCAAGAGTGCTGCAGAAAGAGGGTTTTAAGCAAATGGCAAGCACTAATGCCCTGTTTAGAGCTGCTAAAACAAATGTCCCTGTTGCAGCAGGGCAGATGGGAGGCAAAAAGAAGTTAGGGCAATTGCAGTTGACAAAGCAGACCAAAGAATTGAGCAAATGGCCCCAAACCCTCAGTTGCTAGCTCTGATCTGAAGGGTGATGGCAGTCCTGGTTTAACTTTGATCCCTCCTTTCCCACTCTTGTTTAATTTTTTGACTCCCTTGAAACTAGTTCTCAGGAAATTTTGTGCTTATTCCCTGTGGGCCAAGCTCTCAAATGTGAGTGAAACCTTTCTGTAAAGAAAGTGGATGCAACAGGATAATTCTGGGGGTAGTCGCGGAGCTGGAGTCTCCCGTACTGGGGCCTCAGCAGCCAGTAGCTATTGCAGTGAGGAAAACTGGTTTTCCTCCTAAATCAGCCCATTGCCTGCCTTCAGCCGGGCAGTGCTGGCTCCAGGGTGGGCAGGGAGAGCTGAGAGGTAGGTCTGTAGTGCAAGTCTTTGCTAAAGCTGTGGGTGGCAAGGGTTGCTGATGGGGGGAGCAGAACCAGCCGCGCCATTTCTAAGACTATCCCCAAGTGCTGCGTTTGGGGAGATTCCCCAGGAGTGGGTCAGACTCCCTTTGGCTCTTTTATGCTGAGAGCCAGCGTGATATCGGGGAGCTTTGCATCCTTGCATGTTCAGTGTTCCCTCTATCCCAGTATTTTTTAAAAATCGCCCCAAAACTAACAAAAGCGCACTCATGTCTGCCTGCTTCTCCATCTCCCTGCTGAAAGGTTTCTTTAGCACAAAACCGCTTCCAATTTCTCAGCTCTTGCCTCCATCTATGTCTGGGCTTCTTTGGGTTTGACCCCCTCCTCTAGCCCCACACCTCTTTTTTGGGGAGGTGTCTGCTTTCTCCAGATGGTTGTTCCTGATCTGTTATGCTGCCTGCTTTGTGCCAATGCCTTTGGGAACATACGGTGCCCTCTGTGCTGGCTTATCATCCCTACCCAAACTCTGTGCTACATTGCCATTAGTTTTGAGTGCCCTTACAGCAAGTAGCTGAGGCTGCAGCCTGGGTTTGGGAGAAAGCTGGGGGCAGGTTGAGAGGCAAAGTGGGTCCAGGCAAAGCACGAGGGGCTGGTTTGGCAGGGGGAAGGAATCTCTCTGCACCGCTGTTCCGACTGATGGAAGCTGGAGCAACCCTCTCGCTGACACAGAGCGTCCTCAGCTCAGGCTAGTTCTGGCTGCATCCCTGCAAAGGAGAGGGGAAGGAGCATGCGTTCACACTGATTCATTTTTTTCTCTAAAAATAACTTTGTTATGATGTCCAGAGCAGCCCAGAGAGAGCAATAGTAACAGTGGACGGCTTGGAAGAGGAACAAATATTGCTATCAGGTTTGGGAAACCATGAATCAGCTGTAAAGGGCAGTGTTACCTCAGCCTGAATACATCTTGCTTAGCTCATACTGTCAGGTGTAAATATAACTGTGTGGACAATAAAATAGTCCTGTGATATGCCTTCATGAGAGGTGTCTATTTTTACAGTTGTGATGATCCTCTTTCAGTATTTGGTCCCAGAGCAAGAGCCCTGCTGTATAAATACAAGTTAAGCTGTGGCATGACAGCCCTGTCTTAAAGGCGATGCAGGGAGTATATGGCCTCAGAAATGGCTCCACCTAATGCCACACCGTGATGTTTGGGGAAAATGTCTGCTGTACCCCCTTAAACAGGGAGCCACATGCGCCCACTGCCCCATCTTCCAGCTTTTACAAATGGAGAATGGGAACAGGGGCATAGCTCTGCCTTTTTCCTACCCATTTTAGGAGGGTGAATGCTCTTGGCCAGATTTAGCCTTTTGAAAAGCAGGGGGAGAGCAGCAGAAGCTGTGCCTGTGCCAGGGCCTCCAAGGGAGAAGCATGGTCATGCCGCATGGGACTGGTCTCCTGCAGCGTGACACTGGGACCGAGCGCTTGTGGGCAGGCTGGTCCTTGTAGCCGAGGCTGCACCTCTCGGGTCTCGGACCCCATCCGGTCAGGCCGTCGCTCCGGGACTGCCAGCAAGGTCATCAAGTTGCATTAATCTAAAGTTGGCTTTCCCACTGGAGAGATGGGTTCATCCTGACTAACTTTAGATTACAGTTTACGCATTATTGTGCCAAGGTCTGTA
This sequence comes from Fregata magnificens, assembly GCA_013389945.1. Taxonomy (NCBI): domain Eukaryota; kingdom Metazoa; phylum Chordata; class Aves; order Suliformes; family Fregatidae; genus Fregata; species Fregata magnificens. The sequence continues at coordinate 69,198 of WAAD01020016.1, read as the reverse complement.
TTGGACCAATTTATAGTGAGAAATGAGGTTGGCAAGATAACAGGGGCATCACAATTAGAGCTAATTAGCCCAGCAGGAAATCCATTTCCAGGCAGCTTTTGGCAAGAGGCGAGGTTGGCGGGATAACAAGCATAGAGTGTATTTTGATATAAGCACACTCCAGCTGCAAGGAAAAGTAAAATAACAGCTTGTCTCATCCTTATGCGAAGGCCTCACGTCAGGCTCCGCCACCTAAGTCTTTTTGTTTGAGGCTTTGCAGCCTCCCTGCTTGGAAGAGGTTCAGAGAACTTGTTCTTGCAAAGTCACCTCTGCTACCGGAGGGCAAAGGTGGGCCGTAAGGTCTGCACAGCCCCTCGCTCCTACGGCCAGACAGGAGGATGCCCAGCACTGTGGTCCTCCTCCGATTTCGGGAGAGATGAGGGATGCAGCTCAGAACAGAAATCACTGAAGAGTAGCTTGGTTTAATTCCAGGAGTTATCCGTACTGTAAAATGTCTGGGGTATAGACACAGTCAAACTACTGGAACTATTTGTATTTGAGTGCTTTATTATATTGGAATTGCGGTGATATTATTAACATTTGTACAAATGCACAAAATTCCTGTCTCTTCTAGCTAGAAAGAGATGTAAAAATCTGACCTAGTTGAACAGTCTCAATGAACTCATTGTCCATTTGTAACAATAATGGGTTCACAATGCAACAAAAAGCTTNAAAAAAAAAAAAAAAAAAATTATCTCCCTCCGGTAAGGAAGGTGGTTGCTTTACAGAATAAAACAAACAGACAAACAAACACAAAACCTTTGCATACAATACAAACAACCTCAAGCCCAAAACTTACTGTGACAGCACCTTTTTTTAATATAATATATATATATTTATATATAAACTTCGATAGTTTAGGCTTACTCCAAGCAGTGCTAAAAGTTCCTTAAAACCAGGACAACGGCAATAGTCCGAAGAAGCGACGTTCAGCGATGAGTGCTATGCAGTGTTTGAACGGAGCTGTTACAGAGAGGGGTACAGAGCTCACAGCCATGGGCTGGGAAACACTCGGGTCCCAATGATAAAGTCCTTGGCAAAACTCTCAGTGGCAATTATGCTTATTTGGAAGAGCGAATACACCTTTTGTGCAAAATATTTTGTCTTTTGGAAGCATGGTAAAGGTTGACTCTGACAGGGATCTCTTTGCAATCTCAGCTCTAGGGGGTGGGGAAAAAATTTCTCTGGAATTTCCTAAATTCCAGCAAGGAAAACATTTCCCGTGAAATGCCCTATCAGCCCTCGCACCTCCTTCACTTCCTGACATTGCTGCAGTTTCGGCAAAGCCAGAAGGAGCTTTCAGCCTTCATTCAGAGGCTGTTGCACAGAGTTTTAGTCAAAAAAGCGACTTGGCTCTAAGAGTCTCACGGCATCAGATGGCATGATGTTACAGTGGGCTTCGGGAACAGCTCCAGCAGGTGAAACTCAACATCACTAACATTTAATTTGCATAAATATAGAACTGGAGATCCTGAATTCCAGGTATTACACATTGGTCTAAATACAGTGAGTTGCAATTATTGATTCCAGTCCAAGGAGAGCCTGGGAAAGGATCAGATTTCCACTTAGAGAATCAATCTTGTCTGTGAGTGTGTGTGAACACTGACATTTTTGGCCTCATGCAGTTTAGGATTTGCTATAAAGTCATTTTGAAAGCTATGGAAAACCAATAATGGTCAGCAATTTAGCTCTTAAGTGTAAAGCCACTGATAAAACTGAGATAACTGTAAGCTCTGGAAAAAAAAAGAGGTTATGGATGTAAACAGTCTCTTGTCTTTGTAGTAAGATGATTATTTCAGATGATGAAAAATTGAACAATTTTTTTTTTTTGGTGTTCAGATCACTTGAGATTTTATTGCTTTTGTTTGTCCTTAGAAGTTTTTAGTCTCTTTTCTTATTCTTTTTTTTTTTTTAAAGGTGCTGTCCCTAGTCAAGTTATAAGGCAACATATTTTATTGATTCAGAACTCTAATACATAGTATGGCCACTGTTATCACTGCAGCTTTGCAGCTACCGTGGGTTGGACAACAGTCAAAGTGCATGACAATGCACAACAGAGCCAGTCTCCTGACCTTACGATATACAGGACACTTTGGTTCTCGGGATGAGAGATTATAAATGTAGCTTAGATGCTGCCTCACACACTTTGCATAATAAAACATTTATATGCTGTCATGAAGAGGGTGTAAAGTCTAAGTCACACTGCAGACTGGCTGTTCTCAGCTCCTCCGTTCGGGCAGGTGTGAGAGACAAGTTGTAGATATGCCACCAGTGAAAGCATATAAATGTATCTGGTGCAAACGTTTTACAAGAGTATTTATAAATGATTCAACAAGGGAGAGCAAGAAAGAGAGTGAGAGCTAAAGTGCAATTTTAAAGTAATATAAATAATTGAAACGTAGAAATAAGATACTAATTAGTTGTAACTGGTTTTGTTTTATAGGCACAGTTTAGTTTTTATGTCTACAGATCAATCTTTTTCTCTTCTTCCCCCTCCAGTAATCTTCTCTGATGTATAATGGAGTTTCAATGGTCTAAATCTAAGGAACACTGCTTAGTAAGAGGACAGAAGAGGCAATGATAAGGCAGTATAGTGCAACTCACTATGTGATATTAGAAAAGAAACAAGGATGGGGTTAGATCTTCTGTGGCGATGTATAAAATCAGCCTTAAAAAAAAAAAAAAAAACAGGAGCAAAAAAAACCAGACTTTCCAGTTATATGTTGACCCATGCTTTCTAAAATGAGAGAGCACTTTTTCCAATAAAAAGGAAACAACTGAAGTTTCATAATTTGTTTTGTTGTTACCAAAAAAAAAAAAAGCAAAAAAAAAGCAGATGCTGCTTTAAGGAAAACATTTAATTCTAGGAATTTCTGTACAACTGACCTCAGCAAGCTTTTCCATCTTAGACGGATGACTTCTGCTTGAGACCCTGAAAGATTAAGATGCACACACACCTAGAGTAGTTTATTGCAAAACTAATATTGTAACTTAAAAAAAACAAACAAACAGATTCTGTACAAGAATACTGTTCAAATGGAATGTGTTAAAATAACATTTATTAATAAATACTTTATAAAATTCTATGTGAATACTAAATTAATAGATTCCTGTTTTAAAATTGCTTTGGTCCTCATGAATTTTCATAAATTCACTCTATACGCTTTTTTTTTAAAAAAGGTATTAGCTGCTAAAAAGCACATTTTGCCTAAACTAAAAGGCTAGTTTTCAACACTAAATATTGTTGCTTAAAAAAATATGAATCCTCAAAAGTTGGGCATTTAACAACAGTTATAGCTGGCTTGTTAGTTAACAGGACAGAGTCAGTTAACACTAAATCCACACGCACTGAGGCACTGAACCATTGACTTTCCACTATTCAGAAGATGGGCAGCAGACATTTAGCTTCGTAGCAGGAATTAACTCCCAACAGCATGAAATTCTCCATAAATCATCATCATCATCATCGTCCTTATAAAACACACCATGATAGCACACAAACTACTTGTCTCCCACAGGCAGCGTTATGAATATGGCTTGCATAAATTGACTCGGGGAAGGGGGGCCGGGGATGAAGGAACCGGATCACAGCATCGTTTCTTTCCGATCAAAGTATTGCAGTTGTCCGTGGCTGAGATTTCCAACGTGCTTCCAATGTCGCGCAACAAGAGATGCCGTCCACAGAAATACCTCCTCCTGAGTGAGGTGCTGGCCGAGGCTCGCCGCCCTGCTAGTGCCCGGGAGAGCGGGCGACGGAAGCGGTCCGAGTTGTCTGCCGGCAGCGGGATGGGGCAAAGAGCCCGGCGAGGCCGGCAACAGGCTGGATTTGCAGGGCAGGAGGAAAGCGGAGCAGTCTCCAGTAGTAGCTCGTGGAAAAGGAGGATTTCTCCTCAATGGAAAGAGCCTGGGAAGCGCATTTAGAGTGACGTGCTTAGGAGGAGGCCGCTGCCACCGACTGCACAGCAGAGGGACATCCCGGGGACAGAGGGGCAGGGGCTTCTCCCGCAGCCCTTGCTCAGGCAGCCTCCAGTGCCCGGCTGGACCGGCAGCTTGAGGAAAGGCTGCAGGATCCCTCCCCTGGAAAACAAAAGCATTTTAATGTGGAAGCGAATCTCATGAATAATATAAGGTGCCTGGTATGGTTGGTCCTTTTACCGATGATATAGCCGATATAAATATGCTGCATGTTGTCTTGGCCTGTGAACCTGCGACAGAGTTACAAGAAGCAATAGCAAATAGCTTTTCATCCTTTACTTATTTCCACATCACTAGCAAGGATTATACCTAAAGGCCAATAGTATAGAGAGGAGACATTTCATTGTAATTATACATTTAGGCCAACATGTGTGGTTGGCTTGCCTAGTTAGCATTAAAAAAAGAAATAATTGAGCTATATATAATACACATCAGTCAAACTGTCAAGTTGCTGAATTTAACAAAACTTAGGCAAGGTTTTTGTATTTTTTTTCTTTTTTTTTTTCTTTTTAATGTAGAGGCTTTCAGTTTAACAGCTAAATATTTTAATTGAGAAGACTGAATAAAATGAAGCTAAACCGTAATTCTAGTGCAGTGTAGCTCAACTGGGTATTCTAATATTACCAACAGCTTTGATTTCTATTTTTTAATGTATTTAAGTGCTACCCATATAGAGGGAAAGTTTTTTAAATTAACCCTGCGATGGCATTTTCTTTTTCATGGTGAATGATGAAATTCAGACACAGGGGAAATGCTTATCTGGGTTTTTTTACATAGTGGATACTCAGCTGGAACATTTTGCTTGACTGCATATTTGAAAAAAGTTCCCTTGGGAGCCGTGATGAAGTAAAACCATTTAGCTATTACAACTGGAGGTTAAAAAAAATTATAGATTCAGTATTTAAAACACTTTAAAAGTATATGTTTGTCTAAAATATAATAGAAAATCCTTTACATTTGTATTTTTTCGTAATTTTTTTTGGTTCTTAGACTATATAATCAAGTCAAGATTTACACTGTACATTAAAAATCTTCTTCTTTTGAAGGTATTTGCATAAATGGAAAGCGAGCTGTTAAAGAATACTGATAAAAAGTTAGCTACCAAGATAAGAACTAATTCGGAAATGAATGATCCTCAGAATTTTGCTTTCCCTTCCAGGCGGGCCCTGCTCCTTACAGTGCCTCACGCTTCAGTTGTTCCACTCTCCCTCCTGCATGGAGAAGAGCCACGCTTTTAAAACCCACAACTCCTCGAAAACCAAAGACACAGCCTTTGAGGAGGAGAACTTCACTTCAGAACAAAGCGTGTTCAGGGCTAGAGGATTTGCCAGGAATAACGTGAATTAGCTTTTGCTATTAAAGATGCAGCTCAAAGTGTTTGAACATTTATCACCAGCTCGGAGCCCGCTTCCCGGATAAGCAGCGGGAGGTTTTGTCGCTGACAGATTTGAGAGCAAAATCAGATCCCAATATACGGCAAGGCAGCATAATTAACTGGCATCATCTCCATCTGATTTTCCCATCAATCACTGGTACCACTCGGGGATGCAAATCTGTCACGCTGAGGGGCAGGCCCACAGTCCAAACAAAAACCTTAACTGTGGCATAAGGCTCTTTTCCAGACCCTCTTTGCAGGACTGAATTTTATGCAGAGTGCAGTGGGATTTGCCATTCTTGCAGTCCTTTTTAGCAGCTGCATGCCTTCTAAAAATTATTTAGTGTCCTAATGAGACAATTCCTTACCCGCGGTAAACGGGCGTTAAGTGCCATTAAAGTCAGTGAAGCTACACTGCTGTCTGCCGGATCGGGATCGGTCTGTGGATGCTTAAAGGAATGTCTGCAGAGAGCAGGTCTTTCCCTGGGAATTAAAAATGGCATTTTTCCAACTGGTCAGAACCGTTACACTGATTTATTTCTCATTTATAGCCCGTGAAACCTGAGGCTGTTAGCTTTCGTTGCGAGAACAACGCAACCGGGTTAGGGAACAGAACTTTTCTGAATTATTATATACTACATGGATTTTTCTATGTTAATGACTGGCAGTGCAAAAGAATTGCTGTGATTCTCAGGTGTTGCTCACTATGCCTGTACCGTGCCACAGAAGCTTACAGGGCTGCTACCACCACCACAGCTGGCTCTCAATCCTGCTTCACCTGGGGCTGCACGGCTTTCACCTTTCGCTGTTTATTAAAAACACTAAATCAGGAGCATTTCTATTTTTTAAAAGCCAAATGCTCAGCACAGCCCAGCTGTGGGTGAAGAGCTAGTGAAAGCAGCAGCCATGCTGACAGTTTTTAGGTGGGCTTGAAGTTTTTGCTTGTTCATCACCATTCTTCAAGAAAAAGAGAGGGAAGTGAGAAAGCCTTGGAATGAAAAAAAGCAGGAAAAAAAAGCTGGGGGATGAAAAGGGTTTGGGAAGGGAAAAAGAAGGTGTAAGACTAACTGGAAGAGAAGAAGGGCAGGGTAGGAGAGAGAGGAGAAGGGGGAGGGCGAGACAAAAGAGCACGTTTTTGGGGCTTGATTTTGTCCTGATAGCCACATCCTATATAACCGCTTTGAAAGAGGCTCCGAATGCAAGACGGGGTCTGCTGATAGCACAACGCTAACTCATTTTTTATTATGCTGTCAGCAGATGCCCTGTCTCTATATTTATAGCCTAATTACTCCTAGTTACCTACGTATGACTCTGCTTAATACTTTTGATGTCTCACATTGGCTAACAAGCTGCAGTTTAACACAACTCCGTATTTCTGAGGCTTCAGGCTAGATTGGTGAGAAGGAAACATGACTATGTACAGAAACAGTTAGGTTTATAAACAAGTAACTGGTACCAAAAAAACTGGAGAAAGCACCAAAGCGTTTCTCAAGCTGATAGCATATTAATTGCATAACTCCCTTTTATGTAGTAACTAAGTATAAAAGACATTTTAATAACTATAAAAATGAAAGCCAGAGTCTTTCAAGAACTGAGGAATCTTCCAGGCTTGAGTTACAGTTGCAAATGTTCTTAGCACAGAGGACGCTTTGATACGCTACCACACTCCCCTAGCAGTTTCTGATCAACCACTTTTAAAGGATGGGGTTGATGTCTGTTCTGTGGCTGGCGAGCTGGGTGAGAGTGGAGCTTCCCACGACGTCGCTGACGGAGGAGGAGGTCGTGATGGTGTTGTGCTGGATGACTTGCTGCTGGGAGCAAGCTGGGACCGGGCTCGCGGGAGGACTGCTCTCAGGACCTGGGAAGGGGATGAGGGGACAGAGATGGCACACATTCAATTATCCATCCAAGTAACGAGCCCAGGCTGGGTGACACTCCTGGAAAAGTGATGTACTACTACGGCAGCAATACTAACAACCAGAGGCATGCACAAATCCCAGGATTTCAAAATACACAATTGTCCAACACTGTCTGTCTTTTGATCTTTTGCAGTTTTTGTTATTTTTTTTTAAGCCAGCTTCTCTGGTATCAACATGACGTCAGGAGCTGGGACCTTGAAAAAAGTTCAAGGCCTTAATGATTATGAAACCAATCTCAGGATAAAAAGTCCGGTATCTTAAGGTCTATAAAATCAGTTGGGATGCTTAAATGCTTTATTCGGTCCAGCAGGAATCAAAATTAGAGTGCAGTGCACTGCAGCACAGAAAATCTAATTCAAGCAACAGTTGATAGGCATGTAATGCAATTATGTATTTTTTCTTTGAGTACTGTTAAAGAGCCAGATGCATAGTGATGCAGAGGAGACAGAAATGAGCTCTATTTTAAGAGAATGCCGCAATTTAGTAAATATAATGTGAGGCTCTTCTGAGCTGTTCTACAGCCAAGCAAAGAATTTGTCCCTAAATTACCACGCTCGTAAAATGCATCAACTAGACAGAATTGATTCAACGTCTCCATTAGATGAGATTTTTTGAAAAAAATTAAAGATAAGAGTCAAAAAAGAGTTAACAAACCTTGAAAACCTGCGCCATGCCTGGTCTGCGCCACTGTCAGAGCACAGTACCATTTTCGCTGGAGGGGACTGTAATGTTTTCCTTTTTAACTTTCCTTTTGAGAGTTATTTTAAGGTGCTGGCAGTGCTGCGCCCAGGAGGACTCTTGCAGGTTTGGAGCTGTGAGTTCAAGCGGGATCCTCCACAGGGGAGCGAGCGTCCATCGTGTGCATCTCCTTGCCGAAGGGAGGGGTGGGGAAGGCTAGCTCTGCTGTGTAGGATGCAAACCAGGGCTTTTTTGGTTTTGAGCGGGGCTGGATAAATAAGGGCAGGAGATTGGATGGCTCGGATGATGTTTGAGAAGACAGGTTCAAGTGAGAATATGACCAAGAAGGGGTTCTGGAGGGAAGAATTAGAAACTTTGCTTTCCTGTGAGGAGTGTGGAGGCAGTGCAAACATACCAGCTACTTACTTAGATATCCTTGCGATTCTTTCTGCATAGCTGTTATCGGACAGTCTTTATGTGTTAACAATAACTGTTTCAGCTGTGCTACCTCATTTTTCAGCATGGAAACCTCATTCTAGAAAAGAAAGAGAGGGTTTGGTTTGCCACAAATCTTAAACCAGGCTCTTCTGCAAAGTTTAAACACAAGAACACAGACACTGCTCCACAACTTCAGAATGACTGAGCAAAAATGGCACTCGGTGCTTGTGTGCTGGGTTTATGTTAACATTTGTCCGTGACATTATTTTATAAGTTCTTCTGAAAGGCCATTTCGCGTCCAGATTTGATGACATAAACTGACAAGCGAACTAACCCTTCACAGCACCAGAGATACTTTAGGCAGTATTTTAATCTGCTTGGGAAATACTCTGGCTCTCTGCATCAGGACGGGGGGCCAGACCTGTCGGGGGAAATGGCAGCCTGCCATGCTGGGTGTCGCGGTGGCAGGGCTGCTGTCACCTACAGCATGTCACCTACGGCTCCGCTACAGCCAGCGCCTGGGTGCTGCTCACACCTCTGTTTTGGGGGAGTATGTTTTGGGGGAGTGCCATTACGCAAATGGTCTTTCTGCTCTTGGCAGCACACAGGCACACCTCTGGGGCAGAAGTACTGTGCCCACCGTAAGAAGGGCACCACCATAAGAAGGGCTTTTATTATATTAATTCAGGGTATTTTAATCCATCCACTTCATTCTTTTCCTTACTGGTAGACTGATCTATTTACACTCCTATCTCGCTGGCTTTGAATGAGGGTTTAGCTACGTGCCCTGCTCTGAAGAAGTCTTTTACAGCTGAGTTAATGGCACTTCCAAAAAAAATCCCCACAAAAAGTGGTGACAAGAAAAGAAAATAAATACAACTCCGTCTAGTGAAGGCTTCTAAATCCCAAGACAGCTTTTTCCTGGCTTATCCCGCTAAAATGCAATTATTTCTTTAATTGAAGCACACACATCTTGATTAATCGACTTTGATTATGCCTGCGCTCCTGCTAGGAGCCGGCTGTGCGGGGGCAGCCCTGAAGGCGGCGAGGGCCCGCCAGCATTGCCAGCCCCTCCGAGCACAAAGAGCCCCTCTGTGTTCCCGGGGGTGCAGACAGTGGCTCGCACCTGAAGCTGCATGTTTGTCTGGGTGAGCTCTTCTGCTTTCTTTTCCAGTGACATCACCCAGACCTTCCTCTTCTGTCTGCAGCGCGTGGCGGCGGCTCGGTTCCTTTCCAGAAATTTCCGTCTCCTCTCATCCGGGTCTTCGTCCACCACCCTCCTCCGGCGACCTCCGGTCGGCTGCGGCGGCTGTATCGTCTGCGTGGGCTGCATCTGCTGCGCCGCCGGCGAAACCTGGCGGGGAAGAAGAAGTTTGGCAGGGGGTGGCGAGGGGGAAAAGTTACGGAGGGGGATGCTGAAAGGGGAAGGGAAATTTCACACGCTCGTCCTTGCTCCCCAGCGAGGTCTGCAACAGGCGCAAGTCGAAAGGCTGCGCCAGATGCCACTGAAATTAGCTGCTGGCAGATCCTCGCCGTGGTCAAAGGGGAGATTTTTTTAAAACGATCCTCTGAATATTAGTAGGGAAAATATTTTTGCCCTTACAGTTATTAAAAACATTTCACTTAGGTACTTTCTCTGCCACCACCTATTTCAAACCTGAAATGTCAAGTTTCTCTCAGCAACTGTTTTAATCAAAGCAGAAAGAAGACTGTAGGGGCCTTATTTCTGTCTCTCTTTTTCTTTCTTTTTTTTTTTTTTAATTGCCTCCAAAATGTTAGGACATTTCTATTTCACAGGCTCCTCCATCTCTGTCTCACACTTTACCACCTCTGAAGACGGGAGCTGCAGCGCTCTTTGCACCTGAGTGGAGCTGGGAAGCCACGGGCTGGGATTGTGCAAGGCCAGCAGACCTCGGTGCCCCTTCACTGGGGGCAAAAGAAAGGATTTAGGTATCTGAACTCAAACTTGCATTTTGGTATCCCTGCACTGTGTGGAGAAGGGATATTCTCCTTCTCAGGCGTTTCCATTTGACCCCTGTGGATGCTGTACTCCCTTTTTTTCAGCAGCCTGGCTTTGACAGCAGAGGCACACCACATCCAGTCCCGCTGCTACACAACTATGGAAAGATATGTATTTATACTTTTTCAAGAGCAGGATAGTATTGATCCTGCTCCTGAGAGTAACTGGCCCATGCCATTACAGAAAACGTGCATGGTGGGGGCAGCCCCACGTAATCTGTGTTCCGACTCCTGGGCGGATGAAACACACGCCCGCGTCCCTGTCAGGAACCAGCATCAGACTTAACGTTCAGCTGCCTGGGAATAGCCAGCTTTTGGATTGCTTTCCTGCCTCTCTGTGGTGCCCAGGCCACGGAGCTCTGGACTGTGCTCGGAGCTCAGGAGCCCAACCCACGGGTCCCATTGCTCGTGTGCAGCAGGAGCTGCTGCTCACGTTGCTGTCGCCGCTCCTGCACAGTCTGGAACAATCTGGAAACCTGAATTGTTGACTCAAAAGTAACCCTCTTGTTCTGGCAAAGGCCCAAACCTCCAAGGTGCTTCCTTTTGAATCCAGGGAGTGGACGTACTCAGCGCTTTGTCATACTGAGCCCTGAATTTCAATTGCGGCAATTAACATGTGTTTGCCTAACACCTCTGTCTGTCTCAATTAAAATGATACTATCGTCTTGTGAGGTCGCTTTTCTGTCTAGAATCTCACCACAAACTGCGAAGAAGAGTTTGCTCCCTCCCCCAACTGACTTGTGTCAATTAAAGTGGCAATTTTATGTGTAATTATTCTGTGCATCTGATAACGCTTTTTGCATAAAGCCGAATTTATTCCCGGCTTTATGTTGCACAGTCAGGGAATCTCTCTCACGGGAGCAGAAAAATGTTTTTAAAGAAACAACCTTCTAAAAATAAATAAGCCACGCTGCACATTCTGACTGATTTTTAAAATTTCAGCTTGTATTAAGTCTGTATCTTCGCTGGTAAAATCTCCAACCCTCTGTCCACACCGGGGGTTGGAGTCCCAGGGCTATGGCAGCTGCAGAAGCTGCAGCCGCCAGCACTGCACAGGATCACCAGCCAGCACCACACAGGACTGCCGGCCGCTGTCCCTGTCCCCGCCAGCATCCTCAGACTGCCTCCGGGAGATCACTGCCAAGGGATGCCAGCTGCTCCCCGTCCACCAGGGCCAGGCACGCTGCCTCCTTAGCAAGATGTCTGAGTGCAGAGGCCTCAGAGATCCCTTTTAATGTCAACATCTCGTCAAAGGCCTTTCATTTTCTCACATACAACACCTTTCGGGACTTCAAAGATTTGTTATTTATGTTCCTGGACACCAATATCCCATTTCTTTTTCATCCAGCATTAAAAATTCTTGTTTCTTAACTCTCCCAGTTGTGTCTGCTACACAGGCAGAGAAAGGTAACTATAGATTTCTTTTTTTCCTCTTTCCCCTCATATGGCCATTTTCTCCTGAATAACTAGTGAGTCATTTTGTTTTCAGAATGTAGTAGTCATTCTTTGGGCAGTCAGAGCGCATTTTCAGAACAACAAAATCTTCTCTCTATCTCTGGCAGATATTAATTATAAAGGTTGCCATTACGTCACTAATAATGTCACGTGGGATAATTAATTGACTCTTACTAGATAGCTCTTAACCCTGAAATCTGTTAGGTTATGTCTTAGTAACTGTCTAAGCATCATTCTCTAGCAGGATTCTGCTGCCCTGCCTAGGGACATAAGAAAGAAAATGAACATATATTAAAATTGAGGTTATTTTTTTTTTTAGAGGATGCTAATCACGTATCCATAATGAAGACAAACATAGGACAGCTAACAGAATGAAACAACATCCAAACCCCTACTCTGCTTAAGCTATCACTCTGGCAAGTTTGATATGAAGAAACCTTCATGGGACCAACACAAGAACAATAGTGTTATTTTTGTAGTAGTTGAGGCAACACAGCTACAACTTGATAAAATATCTCTCTTTCTCAGAAAGATACCTATCAGAAGGTGATTTCTACTTTTATTCTTGATCCAATACTTCTCTCTGTTCTTTGCAACTTACTACAAAACTAATGCCCATTCATTCATTCTACGAAAGCATAATTCATTGGGCTGCTGTGTATCAGAATGGTAGCTGAAAAGCATGAAATGAATTCTGACATTACAGAAGGGTGTGGTGTAGAAGAATTACAACAGTCTCGGCATGGGAGTACACAGCTCACAGCGGCGTGGACCATGCTGTCATTTGGCAGGTGGTTTGGAATGGAAGAATCTGGCTCAGAAGAATAAGGAGCTTAATAATTAGTAAAATGCACCATAAAATTAACGTCTGCTGGAGCAATCTGACCCCCAAAGAGGCCATTACCATGGGGACTATAGATGAGCTTAGAAAGTAATAACCATGTGGTTATTACTCAGCAAACCCTTCTTTTCTCCCCACTAATGCATCTGTTCAGAAATCCCTGTTGCCTTCCCACCATGGGAGCAGGCGTGCAGCAAGACCTCTGCTGCATGGGGAAGCCACTGATCCTAGAAGTCCTGCTCAGCCTTGTCAGCCATCACCCTCTGTTCCCATCCTCTTGGTGGCAAACCTATGGATAAGGTGAAGACCTCCTTGATCCCTGATGGGACCCATTGCCTCCAGTGACATGCTGTGCATGACAAAGTTCATCTGCCTGCAGGCCTGGCTCAAGACTGGAGCAAATCTGACATAGCTTTGTGGCTGCCAGTCAGCCCACCTACCCTGGTGCCCATATTTCTTCTTGCCTGTCTGCGAATCTTTTGGGGTGCCTCGCTAATGGGGAATACAAAGCACAAGGAGTCGAGGCTGTCCTAACTGGAATGACTCAAACCTGTCTTCAGCAGCACACAAGTTAAGAGGAAGAGGTGGATGTTATGGCAGGACCCCTCTCGATCATCTACTGAAAGTCTTGGGAGTCTGGGGAGGTCCCTACTGACTGGAAGCTAGCCAATGTTATTCCAATCTACAAAAAGGGCATGAGGGAAGACCCAGGGAACTACAGACCTGTTAGTCTAACCTCAGTTCCTGGAAAAATTATGGAGAAGATTATACTGGGTACTATTGAAAGGCATTTAAAGAACAATGCAATCATCAGGCACAGTCAACATGAGTTCACAAAGGGAAAGTCCTGTTTAACTAATTTGATATCCTTCTATGATAAGGTCACCTGCCTAGTGGATGAAGGGAAGGCGGTGGATGTAGATTTTCTGGATTTTAGTACGGCTTTTGATACTGTCCCTCACAGCATCCTTCTGGACAAATTGTCCAACTGTGAGGTGAGCAGGTTCACGGTGTGCTGGGTGAAGAACTGGCTGAAGGGCAGAGCTCAAAGGGTTGTAGTGAATGGAGCTACATCTGGCTGGCAGCTGGCCACCAGCAGTGCTCCTCAGGGTTCAATTCTAGGGCCAGTTCTGTTCAATATATGTATCGATGATCTGGATGCAGGAGTTGAATGCACCATTAGCAAGTTTGCTGATGATACCAAACTGGGAGGTGCTGTTGACTCTCTTGAGGGATGACAGGCCTTGCAGAAGGATCTGGATAGATTGGAGCATTGGGCAATCATCAATGGCATGAAATTTCACAAGAACAAATGCGGGATTCTGGGATGGAGTAACGCCAGGCAGAAGTATACATTGGGAGAGGAGTGGCTGGAGAACAGCCCTGTAGAAAAGGATCCGGGGGTGCTGGTTGACAGCAGGCTCAATGGGAGTCAGCAGTGTGCCCTGGCAGCCAAGAGGACAAAACACATCCTGGGGTGTATCAAACACAGTATAGCCAGCCGGTCAAAAGAGGTGATTATCCCGCTGTATTCAGCATTGGTGCGGCCTCACCTGGAGCACTGTGTGCAGTTCTGGGCCATTTAAGAAGGATGTGAAGGTCCTTCAACATGTCCAGAGGAGGGCAACAAAGCTGGTGAAGGGGCTGGAAGGCATGTCCTATGAGGAGCGGCTGAGGACACTGGGTTTGTCTAGTTTGGAGCAAAGGAGGCTGAGGGGCGACCACATTGCTCTCTACAGCTTCCTGAGGAGGGGAAGTGGAGAGGGAGGTGCTGATCTCTTCTCCCTGGGATCCAATGACAGGAAGTGTGGGAATGGCTCAAAGCTGCGCCGGGGGAGGTTTAGACCGGACATTAGGAAGCATTTCTTTACTGAGAGTGTGGTCAAACACTGGAACAGGCTTCCTAGAGAGGTGGTTGATACCCCAAGCCTGTCAGTGTTTAAGAGGCATTTGGACAATGCCCTTAATAACATGCTTTAACTTAGTCAGCCCTGAATTGGTCAGGCAGTTGAACTAGATGATCCCTGTAGGTCCCTTCCAACTGAAATAGTCTATTCTATAGTCTATTCTATTCTATTCTATAGGTGGCTGTAGCACACTGGCTCATTGGCTGATGCCTTACCCTTAAACTTGTGAGGTTTGTTTTCTCTTGTAGCTGTTTTCTCCTCACCTGTTAAAAGTGGTAATATGGATGTTTTGCAGCGGTGCTCCATACCGTGGTATCTGACTCCCTCACCTGGATTAACATGTTTATCCTCCCAACCCTTCGGTGAGGTGTCAGTACTATTGCCCATGTTTTAAAAGCGTCAGAGAGGTTAAGTGACTTCCTCCATGTCATCCATGGGGTCCTCAGTCTGCTAAGCACAACTTCATCCTTTCTCTCTCATGGATCTCCAAGACAGCCATCAGGTTACTTTTGGTTTCTGTGTTATGAGATAATGTCTTTTTACTGGAGTTTTTAAACAACTCCAAGGAAAATAACTCATTAACAGATGGGAAAATAATTGAATTCACAAAGTAAAAACTGAACTAAACTTAGGAAAGCTCTGGACATCTTCTCACAGGGGAGTCTGCTGCTCTCTTATTTAGACTGTTTCTCTAAAGCTGACAATTCATTTTACATTAGCAAATGCTTTAGGGAAATCCCACGTGCTTGCAGCCTCTGCAATAATAAAGCTAGATGTTAGTAAATAGTTAATGTTGTGGGACACTGGGATGTCAGCCAAATCCTCTCATTTTCTTTAATGTTTTCTAAGAGCTTGTCTGAAAGGTATTTGCAAGCAACACAATACTTCACAGATTGAACTTCTTATGGCTGGCACTCTTCTTTGTCCTCATTCTATGCACTGCCCGCTTGTCCTCCTTAAATTTGCTCCCCTGACCTGAGATGTTACAGTCACTGGCTCCAGAGCTTTATTTTTCTTGTGCGACCCTGTGCAGAAGCCTATCATCTTAAGACATTAATAGAATTCCTCTTAAAAATGACTCTGCTAAAGTCCGTGCTCACTAGTTCATTAGTTCAAGAAGCATTCAGTTCAGATATTGAATTCTCCAAATTGCTGAAGCCAATATACCTGGTCCAAAAACTGAGACCTTCATCTCATTCAATGGAGACCTTCACTGAGTTCTCATCACCTGAATCCAAATCAAAATTGCCTTCCTGGTTTAAATCTCTCTCCTTGGACTGGCTTCATCATCTTTTTCTTCTGTCACAACATCCACCAACTATTGCCTGCACTCCCAGCTAGTCTTGGCTTTCTCTCATACTCTGCAGCTGGGGTCTGCTATCCCCTTCACAGGGTCTGGATCCTTTCTTCTTTTCCTCTAAGCCAATGTATCTTACCTTAAAGCTACCTCTACTATTTCCAGTTTTGAAAACACACCCACACACACCCACCCACCAGTGCCATTTTACTTCACTAAAGTGAAGTGCGATGTATTTCTGCAGGTAGAACACATACAGCTCTTTAAATCTTGGCCTGAGAAGTTTAGGTTCAAGCACATTAAGCAACATATATAATATGCTAATCCCCATACTATACCTCGTCCATAAAAAGATACGTGGCAGTTTGCAGAGCTCAGAGCACTGAAAAACCTTGGAGCTACTTATTAAGATATTACAAATGTCTAGCAAATTAAGCAACAAAACAAGTTGTTGCTTCACTCCATTTTCTGAATAAAGTTTGCGCTTCCCCACCACCGACAGCGGACATTTATGAGTAGCCCGAGGGGCTTGTATCTAACAAGACATGGATGCAAGAAGAAACAATACAGGGATCAGGCTTTAACTCCACATAACAGCAAAACTCAGCAATGCAGCATGGCATGAAGGTCTACCTGTGCTTGCCCGCCTGAGTGCAGCGGGGGGTGCGGCGAGGTCTGGTGATGTGCTGGGTGCGCGTGAAGGTGCGAGTGGGAGTGGTGGTGGGGATGATTCTGCTGGTGATGAGGTTGAGGATGAGGATGGTGTGCCGGATGCTGGTGCTGATGCGGGTATGAGTGATGAGGTGGCAGCGTCTGGTGCTGATGAGGATGTGAGTGCATATGATGGTGTGGCGTCTGGTCCTGCCGCGAGCTCATCATTTCCATCATGTGGCCCATGGTGTTCATATTCCCGTTCGACATGGCGGCAGGATGATGAGTCAGCGCTGCCTTCAGCCTCTGGAACAGAACAAGGCAGAAAATTCAACACTCATACATGATAATCTGAGCCATCAGAATAAGATTTCTGCTGTTGTAGAAATGGTGCCTTGGCCTGTGTTTTGAGATTTATTTAGGTTTTTTCCTGCTGTTCCCTTGATAAAAGGCATCTTATTTCTTGAGAATGAACATATTCTTGGGCTCTAATCTAGTTTTCCACTGTAAATATGTAAAGATATAAACATCTGAACTGAAATTTAGCAGTTACACATTTCCTACTGTGCTGCTGAGGAAAAATAACTGGCTTTCAGCCTTTTCTCTTTGGCCAGCTCAGTAGTGTTAGCTTCATCAAGCTTGTATTCTTGCAACTTTTAAATGGAAGGTCTGATTAAAATAAAGGTGAAACAAAGTTCCCCTCTTGTTTTTACTACAGGTATTATTTAAAAGACTCATTGATAAATATATTGCATTGATGTGTTTTTCAAATTTAGGCTCAAATATATTCTACAGTTGTACTAGCACCCAACCTGGTCTTTCATCAGAAAGACAGGAAAATAATGCAGGTGGCCTCAACCTGATCCTCCTTCTTTGCTGAAAATTTCAAATGTCTGCTGTGTTGTTATCACATGCTAATCCCTCTCCGTTTTGCACCCCTCATGTTTTGTACTGTCACTGGATTGGGCCCTGGAGTCCTGACCAGGGCAAAACTCTCCTTAATATCATGGGGTTTGTTCACTTTTACCTGAACACCACCAAAGGGCAATGGGAAGGGCTGCCACGTTTTGGACTGCAGGATAGGACCCTTGTGTACTAAAGCTTTAGCTGAAATACAGAGGAAAAAGGTTCCCTTTCAGCGCAATTACAGGGTCATCCCAAAGCTGTGAGCTGTACTGGCATACAGACACCTCGCTAGTGTCGTCCTACTCTTGGCCTACTGAAATCACTGGTGTCCTAGAAGAGTGTGCCAAAGGTAGAGCCTGACAGATGTCAGCTAGGAGAAGGGCTCCTTCCAAACCCATGGAAACCTCCTTCGCATCCATGGTTCTGCGTTTTGCTCAACATAGAACATTCTTTATAGGCAGCCACCCAAGACCTCTTGACCTCTTCACATTTTTGAAGAAGTCAGTGTAAGCTTGGTTTACTCTCACTAATGCAAGTAATTAGCAGAAAATGGTAAGATAAAAATGGAAGGAAGGAGGTCCAGGGTATCACTTGATGCCAGACTAGCATGATCTGAATAACCTATCAACTAACTCATAATTCATTATCCACCCAGAGGATATAATGAATAGCAGATAGCTCATCAGTAAGATGCTACCTATAGGACAGCCAGCAAGAAACAGCAGTGGTATGAGGAACAGGGGTGTGCTTTTCCCTATAGCAGTATCTGTGGGTCACAGATGACAGTCAGAAGATCCTACAAACCAATGTGGCTAAAATCTGCCAGTGGAGGAGCAATGACCAGACTGAACTGCATTTTGGTTTTGTCTTTAAAGCAAAGAGAGTGACTGCCAGGACACTCAGAACCTACAGACGGGAATTTCAATCTACTTTATATTGAAATAACATCTGTCTGTGCAACTCCACTGCAAGGCCACAGGTAAAGCCTCCTATGTTCAAAGCTGCTACCCTGTTGTGTTTGTGCACCTGGGAGTGAGGAAGAAACAAATTTTTAAGGAGGAAAAAAAAGAAAAATATTAGAGAAAAAAAAGAAGGTTGTGGAAGGCAAAAAGAAGTAACCAAGTCAATTCAAAGTATCATCCTCAAATTTTTGTATCCCACATGTTTTTGTAGACTTCATGAAGGTCATTCCATCGAGACACCCTAACAGATCCATTAATTGAAATTTGGTAGCTTATTTCACTAACGATCAGTTGGCTGAACAAGACTTTAAAACAAAAGAAAAGAAACAATTGCAAAACACATCAGTGCCTCAGTTTGTGTGAAGGAGAACTAGATTGATGATTTTTAAGAAGTTTCCTTAAGAAAGTCTATCAAACCATGACCGCACTACGGCATGTGTCACAACCTGACTCAATCTTCTCAACAAGAGATCGAGGCAACTATGGCAGTGAGGTTAAATACCTCCTTCCCTACCTCTAAAGTCAGAACGGAGCTCAATCTAAAATCAATAGCAGTAACCCATCCTGGGTATAAAATGGAAGATTTGAGCAGCTGTCGTCCTTTACGTTTCCAAATTCAAGTGCTACCCTGGTTACTGCAAGCAGGTCTTCACAATGCTCAGAATAACTGGTGTTACCCAGGAGTGTATTAAGAAAAATACGGAAAACAACACATGAATAAGTCAAGTCATTCTGCACATCATTCTTCTTCAAAACTCATTAAGACCTTTTTCACGGGGCTGAGCCACCACGCAGATCTAAGCCAAAGCACCAACAAATGCTGTCGTAACTTTGTTTTCTGAATCAAAATGCAAAAAAACCAAGCTCTCATTAGCCAGCAGTTTTGTGATGAATACCTAACAAAATCTACCAACGCTATATTTGTCAAAGACCTCTGAAACTGAACTACAGCATGTCTTATTCTAAATTGCAGACTTTCAAAGCCAAAAAAAAAAAGGAGGGAAAAACTTAATCTGCGAATAAACATTTTTTTTTCAGCTGTAAAAACTGTGGCTTATTAGTGTGGCGCGACTTCAAGGAGAACAAATTATTTTGTTTTCTTTCCATAGCCCCTTCTACCACATCCATTTATTTGAGATAGCAAATCAAGAGAGACACTGAGAGGTCTGACATGCAGCTGGTTTCAGTCAATAGGGGTCATTTCCATTTGGTCTGTGTATTTTACAAGCTCCTTGTTCACTGTTCCCAGTGGGAGGGTGGGCCAGCTGCCCTGGATCCCAGTCCTGGTAAGAAACCAGCTCTCTACCTCATCCTGTCCCAGCGCAGCAACAGCCATCGCCCGGCCCTCGCCTCCCTTTAACTTCGTGCTTAGATCAGCCCCGCAGCAGCGAGAGCTCTGCCTGCACACGCACCCGGAGCAACGTTTATCTTCCATTAACCCGTCGCTGCTGCCCATCAGAAACATTGGGGGAACAATAAACATTTTTTTTCTGTTTGGTCTTCAGCGAGATCAATTGTTTTGGATGTTTTAGTTAGAGCATAGGGAGGGAAAATCACCAGAACTTAGTGAACTCTTTGCATTGAGTATGTGTAGAGCTGGAAGGGCAGACTGCATTTTTGTTATTGTTCTTTTTATGTGTGCTAATTGCAAACAGCTGTTTTAGTTTAGTGTCAAATAAAATGCGATGGCATCAAAATTGAGCTTACTGGACTGACTACATTAGCAAATCCCCTCTAGAATGAAACGCTAACCGAGGACCTGATCCTGCGGCCATTCAGTTTTTCAGGAACTGCGTGACTGACTTCACCAGAGCCTGCAGGTACCTGGCAGTTCACAAACTGGGGCTGAAACAGGACTCACTACTCAGATCTGCTCTCACCAAACCCCGAAATTTCTGCTGACCTCAGTGGCAGTGTTTTTTAGGGCACAATCCCTCTTCTCTCCCTTTTACAGTGCAATTTTCAAAAAAATCCCCACCAACCTCAAGCCAAGAGGAAATGCAGGTGCTCATCTTACCTGGCTTTTGGCCCTCACTGATAATTTTTATTATTTCATCAAAGTAACATACTGACCAACATCAGTTACAGCTGATTTCCACTCGATCATGACATTTCCATTAATGGCTGTCAGTGACACAGACAACATGAGAAATCTTTCACAGAGAACAGCCTGCTTTGCCTCTGATCAAGTCAATAAAGAAGATTCCCTTCCTACAGGAAGCCAGAAGCACATAAACTCTCATTTTTGATACTTATGAGGAAATAGAGACAGTGGATATTAGTGCTCCACAGGTATGAGTGTTGTGTTCCCTGTACTGTTGCTCATGGTAATGCCCCTAACTGACACATTTACTCTGAAGCCACCCTCTTGAATGTCATACAAAGTTAACACCTCAAAGAAGTTATCATTGTACCTGGAATATTGGTTTTTTTGGAAACAGACAGTTTTCACAATGCTTCCTCCAGCTAAAGCCTGACATCATGGTGCAGTGAATTGCTCGATATTTCCTTTTATCAACATAGATCATAATTTACTCACTGAACATCTTTGGGCAAACCCTAAGTCTGCCAAAAATGGGCTACAAGCATTTGAGATCATGAATGAAAAATAATATCAGCTTCCCTAACACTTCCGCAGTTCAGGATCTTGCTGCTTTCTAATTTTTCTCTATGATTCTATGTATTTCAAGGTTGCCTTGTTTTTTGCCCCACCTTTCTTTCTCCAGAATTGCTAGTGAAAAACAGACAGCATTTTTTTTTCAGTTTGTTAGAAGAAGAATTAAAAAAAGAGAAATAAAACTGTAAATTTGGAGGTTGCTTTTCCCACAACTAAAAACTCAAATAATGTTAGGGTTTTCAGATGTATATAAATATTTATAATATTTAGAGCATGTTATATTTGTAGTACAACAGGCTATAAATATTATATTTTATGCCATAATCTGTATATGACAATAAAATACAACTTTCTCCCATTTATTCCTCAGTGGAGAAATGACAAAAATCTCCTCCAATTTTACAGATGTGATTACCTGAGTGGTCTGTGCTTGCATCAAACAATGAGCTATTATATCATCCAGCTGAATTTTAGGTTGGGACAGACATGGAGTGCTGGTTTTGAATAGGATTGAATTGTTCTGAATAAGTATGCATTGCTGCACTCAGAAAAAAAAACTCTATTCCCCTTCTGGCCTGCATGCCCAAATCCCACTAAACTAGAGAAGAGACAAGACCAGCTGTAGTATCAGCTTAATGTCTGGTATATTCTTATCAGGAGATTATATCAGATCCCTGTAGGCAGATGGAATATGATCTCAAAGATATTGTCTTGCACTAGTGACTGTGATTCTAGTCCCTGTTATGCAGGGGTGTAATAAGTTTCCCACAGGGGATAGAAGAGACTCGAGAGGGGTGGGAAATCAGAAAAAAATACAGACATCAAGCATCCCTACACATCTGCAATTAGGTAGCAACCTCAGGGTAAAAACCTTGATTAGCCAAACTTCACGGCAAGCATACCATTGACTTCAGTGGCACTAATACTGTTTTCTCATCTGCGATGGTCAAGTTTTCTTTTTTACTCGTGCTCCTCTAAGCCTAAGCTCCTCCTCCACCATAGCCAAGGTGAATACATGGAGTTAAGCCAGTGGCAGCTAAAGCTGCAAACAGAACTTCACCCAGCGTATTTCAGAGCATCACACTGAATTTTATCCTTCCCTCCAACTATGACCGCGATGAGAGAACTTAAGCATAAATGTCACTCAGGTCTTTTATAGTTGGCTGCTTACAAGCATTTCACAGTGTAAATAACAGAAACCACTCTTTGCAAATGTTCCGCTCACATTCATAAAAGCAAACTGGAGGTGATTCATCTCCACCCAATAAGTGAACTGCGGATACTTATGAGCACATTTCAGAGACTGGCGATTAGAAAGTCTCCGATGCCACATTAAATGCTTACTCCTACATTTCTTTTGCAGTAACATACAGTCCTGCATATTGACTGAAGGAGAAGTGAGAGGTGTGCAAAGGGCATGAAATCCAGAACCGAAGTGACACATTACACTAATGTAAAGAGAAAAGGGGGATGCATTTAATTCACAACTCGCCAGTAAACAGTGCCAAACTGCTAATCTTCTAATTATTCTCAGGCTGTTTGGCAAATCTGAATTATACTTTTCCCTTCCTTTGTGCTTTCTTCCCTACTTAGTCGGATTTTGTAACAACACGAACAATGGATCATCATCCAGGCTTCAGTGCAGCTTAGCCTCTAATAAAAACAACAAATTTGCTCCCTTGTCCCTCCAAATGCAAACTGAATTAAACTTCAGCAGAAAGCAGCGAGAATCCACTGCAAACAATCAAAGCAGCAATAAAACTAATAGACACCATGCTGCTCAAGGATGGGTCAGCTGCAAGAGCTGCTTCAGTGTCCCTGAACTCAGGGCATGGAGGAGCTCCGAGCAGCCACGCTTGCCAGTGACATCAGTCCCAGTGACACCTCTCCGGACGACTGCCTGTTTTAAGTAATTCAATGCAGGTCGCAGCCAGGGTGGCCCAAGGGTACTCTGCCAGAACTGCCGTCTTCTGGTGACAGCATTTCATTGAGAATGGCCACAGCTCCAGGGACGGCAGAAAACACGAGTGCGTTTACATCCCGTCTCCACCCAGCAATTTCCTTCTCTTCATCTCAAAGCACCTTGCAAAGGAGATAAGCATCCTTATCCTCGTGCAATGCACCACCTTTTTAAGGATTAGAAATAGAAAAATACTAAATTCTCCATTCCTATTCTACATGCGTTTTTAATGAACAAGTAAATTATACTCAAGGCAGAAAATACACTGAAAGTGCAGTTTGTGCTTCTCACTATATAGTATTTCTTGCATGAATCATTTCTCAATGCAGTGTTAAACAACTGGATTTGATTTGCACAGGAGTCAGGAAGTGTGAACTTCAAAAAATCAAACCCCTAATTCCCACCAAGTCTAAGTCAATCCCTGCATGTGTATCCATGACAAGGGATATTTAATTATGTAGTCACACAACAGACAGCAAAGTGATTTATTACTGGCAAATGGTGTCATATAATTTCAACATACAATACCAATGGAAGGATCCAAAATATACAACCAACTTCTGCCTGATTTCCCCTCTGTGTGCCAGAGTCCAAAAGGAAAGCTGCTACTTAGCTGCTACCTACCCCTGGAGAGGCAGGTTTCTGACAGCAAAATGCCTGACACTTTGGGGATTAATTACCTATGCCTGCTATCAGTAGGCAGGCACATACCTAATTGGTGTCCTAATTCGCCAAATAGACAGCCTTTTGCTTAGTTACTCTGCCAGATTCATCTGTGGGATATTCCCATGCATGCTAGGTTGTCACCTGTGGGAAACACAGAAAAAGGGGGTGGCAATAAAATCACTCAGTGTTAATAGCACCCTGCAGGAAAGTGGGAAAACTTGAGTCAAGGGGACCTGAGTCTGTACTGCCCATCTTACAGATCGATTCTCCAACGCCTGTGTTACAGCTCATTCCCAAGCCGAGAGACCATGGACTCTTTCTTCACATTGGACATAAAACACTTTGGCAAAGGCTCTGGCAAAGGGGCTGGAGCTCAGGTCTTCCTCACTCCTGCAAGCAAACGCTGTAACCAGGTTTCTAAAATCATGTTCCCATCTGCTAGTACAATGCAAGTGGGAAGTGCTTGTTCAGCACTTGCACTGCTATATATATATATATCTTGCCTGAGCCCACAATGAACATTTATGAATGTATTAAATGAGAAAAGTGGGAATTGATTTCAGAGGAAGTTTGGGGAATTTCCTCTACAAGCCAGATACGGAGCAAATCCTCAAATCAGAGCACGCTAATGCTGGAAAGAACACTGTGGGTTTGGGTATTTTGATCTGTACTCAAAGATCAGACGGGATTAGCACCGCAAAAATCTCTCTGCAGAAGCCTCGAGATGGCTTACAGAGTGACTTCAGTTTCTTGCTGAGGATACAAGTTACTTGCTTTCCTTTTCACTCTCACGAGCATAATATACACACCAAGGACATGAGAAAGGCAGGTTCAAAGTCTTTCTCTGTCAGATTTCTGAACTTTCACTGCCCACCTCTCACTAAGGCTGATTATGATTAAGTCATTCATATTCAAAGAAAAATGCCATCCAAGTATATAAAACTTGGGTGGGTTTTTTTTTTCCTTCACTGGTGTGATTTTTGAATATTCGTTTTTCCTGGATTAAACCCAGCACATTTAAAGGGCTACTAGCAAGCCAGAAATGGGATACATGTGCACTTAAAAGCGCTTTGATTTCATCCCAGATGTGCAGAGCTCAAGGGCGTACCCACACACACGCGTGCACACACACACACACACACTGACTGGATAGAGGATATGATCTGATCTGTAGATTTTGTTTCAAGATTATACCAACCAGACTCTGTAACGTAAAACCAAAGCCCTGACCACTTACAGCCATTAGGGATCCCAGGGCTCTTTGTGAAAGAGTATTGATGTTCATTAGCCTATTGGCCCAACTGCAGAATTCAATGCAGGTAATTAGACGTTGTCTCATTATCACGCAGTTTCAGGTGAAGTTATTTTTCTCCTTTGTTTCTAAAGTTAAGTGATTCCTGAAACATTTTTAAAGCATTCATGGATTTTTTTTTCTGAAGAAATGACTAGAATTTAAAGTACAGTGCAGGGACATATAAAATGAGAATGTTCTTATGGGTTATTTCACATTTTTTTAAAGCTGAATTCCACCATTTGACCAAAAAAAATGAAAATAACATCTTAATTCAGCAAAGAGCTTTCAATTATCTGCCTATGAAAACCTAGTGACTACTGCCTTTTTAAATACATGCACTCAGGTAGTACATAGATACAAACTGTAAAGAGCCTGAACAGGCTCACTTTGTGTCAATTTTCCCTGTTCTAAAATAAATATAATCTATGCTAAGAGTTACCTGCACGGCTATCATGAATATTCAGCATTCGACAATAGTGTTGATATGAACTGTCCTTTTACGCCCTCATGCAAGGTCTCTTACGCCCTCCCACCCTTCCCCGTATTCTCCCCCTGACTTCATCCCTCAGGCTGCTGCCCTCCACGGTGCTCCCTTTGTTCCTCATCTGCAACACCATCCCCTCCATTCATACACAGCTCAAGTTGCTGCCTTGTTTTTCACTACCCTGCCTGTATCAGCAGTACCTTGGGTCAGATGCATTGAATTTCAAAGCCACCTGAGGCTCCAGGAACAGCAACATCTCAACCCTCTACCAGATACCAGCTAGCTACTCTATCAGTGCCACGAGGTTTTTTAATACACTTTAAGATAGCTACAGTGTGGAACAAGAGATAAAAAGAATCAAACCCCCAACTATTCCTTTTTATTGGAATTAGTGATTTACACTAATAGGCTTTACTTTGTGTTTGAAGGGGCTAGGAATGCATCCCCACACATTTCCCATGGCTCGGCTGACAAGCAATGACTTACTAAACTGCAATATTTCAGCTGCTCACTCTCTTACACGTGCTATGTTTACTTTTTGGCAATACTGCTTTTCAGAGCAATTTGTCAGAGCAAACCAAAAAACAGCCCTCCCCAGGGAAGGGAAGGATGCTGCCTGCTTGGTAAGCCATTGACTCATCCTGCCATTTCTGGACAGCTGGATTTGGCTTTCCCACAGCACGTACCACAGGATACAGAACAAATTTGCATGGGTCAGGGGCCTGGCTAGACCCACAGTTGCGGTGGCTGTCACACAAGCAGGATTTCCTTTCCAGCACTGAGTGACAGGTACAGAATATCCTGCCTCGCTTGATTGTGGACTCTTCCCTGTCCCTCCTGCCCAAGGGAAAGAGGGCAGAAATAACCACTTAAAAAATTCCTGGCAGAGGTGTCCTGCCTGAGGACAGGCAGGCAGAGGGTCCCCGCAGCACCCTGAAGCCTGAGGGAGGCAGAACGGATCATGTGTCGGGTGAGCATCCCCCACGGGGATGGGGCGATGCTAGATCCAGACACCTTCCCACCTACTAGAGGCAGCTGCCAGGATCACAGAACAGGCAACTCCTGCACACCAGTTATCCGTCCGTGCTCACCGCAGCACGGACAAGTCTGTTGAAAAGTACGTCAGGGATCCGGCTGCTCCGGCTATAGCCCTACCTTCCTTTTAGTATTTCTTGCGTACTTCTATTGAGTGTGGGAGAAAGGCATAAATACCGTCTTGTTTTGGTGCTTAACACATCTTCCTGTCTCCTCTCCCAGCCTTGCCGACAGCATTATCCATCTTCCTGACACCACCATTGTCTGATTCATTTGACATATGCACCAGAAAAAAATGTCATGTTCTGCACAGGATCATAATGCTGTGATCTCATTCCCATCTCAGTCTCCTCAGCGACTCCTCAGCACCTCCCATTTCTTGCTGCTTTAGAAAGAGAGGGACTGGGAAGCTTTTCCAGTGTGTTCACTGGGAAACCTATAGACGAGATGCAGTGAGGGAAACCAGGCCAGCAAAGGCACACAAGCACTTACACAAGTATGTTGGAAATCAAGGTAATGCAACGGCAACTTCAGCTACTTGCCTCCTACCTAGAGTGTGAAGCGGCAAAATCTTTCTTGTCTCCTGTTTCTTAGGGCTGTTGAGGCACTCTATGTAGACACGTGTTATTTCCAAAAGGGAACAGCACTTTGAGAGGTGATGGCAGGGACATCCTGACTCTATCATGAAAATCGCTGAGTCCTTCTGTCCTATTGTTTTCCTCTCTTTTGAAACTAAAAAGCCTCATGCACTCCCCACCTCTGTGGCATTCAGGACCAAGGGTTATGATGAAGTTTCCCCTTTTGGCTGGCATGCCAGCAAGTCAGTGTAAGGCCTCCTGATGCCTTGTCTCCTCCTGTACGGTCGCACCCCTCCTTTGCCCCTCGTGTGGGGCTTCTGTCTCGGCCGCAGGATTTCACAATTTAAGGGCAATTAAGAGATCGCTGTGCGCTGGCAGCTGAGGCACGGGCAGCCTCGCCCCGAACGTGTGCCCCGCGCTCCCACAGCCTCCGTCCCTCTTTCCCACCGAGCCGCGGGAACATCAGCATCCCACTGTCGCCTACAGCCTTAATAACCCATTAGCAGCCTGGCCAAATAAGTTACTCTCTCACGGCTACTTCTCTTTGGAGATCTGCCAAAGGAGAAAAGACAAGGGGTGAGGAGAGTGGAGGCAAACCAAATGGGGGACTTGGGTGGATGGGGGAAGGGGAAAGGGGGAGAAGAGCTGGAGAGGAAAGGTTGAGGCAGCTAATTTTTTCATTTTTTTCTCTGCGGTTAAAGCATTGACAGATAATTTATCACACATTTTGATGGTGCTCCAGCTGGCAGGGAAAAGAGCTATCTGTTTATTAATTCAATTAGCCTGCTTATTTATCAGTGGAGGGCGAGAAGGTGCAGTCACAGGCCAAACTGTGCCAGTCTCAGACTGCCTGCTGTCGGGCTGAGAGGACAACCGGGAGTGGGAACATCCCACCCTGGCTGCTCCGGCCAGTGCACTCATCACCGCATTATCTCAGGCCTCCTGAGGTAAGAAAATAAAAAAATAAAATACAAAATTTAACAGCATGCATTATGCACATCAACGAACGCGCAGGGCAGGCTTACAGCCGGAGCCGGATGGCTTTGCTGCCACCACTTCAGCACCCTAAAAGTATTTGTTATATCTGACATTCTGCCCACAACTGATGTTTTAATTCATTAAAATGGATTAATACACTTTGAATTTCGAGTTCAATGGAGATGATAGTGTTCAGACCAACACAGCAATACAGTACCAAGCTGCCCAGAGCGGGTAGGAGAGGGCAAGAAGGGTGCTGCCCGGGTACCCACCAACATTTGCCATCTTTGAAAAGGGGATGTTTGTGAAGGAGGAAGAAAACAGAGGGGGAAAAAAAGGCTGGCTTTGGAATGGCACAGAAGTGTCCTGAACTAGGAAAGCATTTGGGAGGGCTGGAATAGCGGTGAGGCTACAGCAAGGCCTCCCTGCTCTCTAACTGCAGGCAGGGTTAATATTGCTTTGGTTTTGGCCAGTGCCAGGTATTGTCACAACTTTCCTCTGACTCGTCTTCAGTCTGCCCTGCTCCATCCACGGCCCACTTCTTTGCTCTATGATGGGGCTGCCTATTTAGGACTACTAGGTTTCCTTCCCATTTTTAAAAAGTCCAAGACTTCCGATGAAGCTCCAAATTCAAAAAACATGCAAAATGCTGCTTGGAGCTATCTAAGCCAAGGTGTTTCTAACCACACAAAGTGTGTGAAAAATCCATGATGATGGAGAGCAATTTCCCTATAGCCAAAAAACCCTCTCAGCTCTAGAAACTACAGACCATAATTTCTACGCAATGTCAATGCTGTCATAAACAGTGTTTATTTTCCTTCTGCTGCTTCTTTAAAGCGTCCAGCTTCCTTTTCTATCACATATAAACACAGTTAAAATATCGATATAGTGCTTCCAGTTTAGCCCTTTAAAAGACCCTGTGCAGCTTCCCATTTGTACACATAAGTCCTGCAATGTTTTGACTTAAAAATGAGACTGCTGGCAAGGATAGAGGGGTCTCCTTGGGATAAGGCTAGGACGCACATGCTCTCAAATGCTATCACCACTCTTCTCATTTTGTTCTTCCACCACCGGATGCTTAAAGAAAATTTACATTTTATTTTCTTTCTTTTTTTTTTCTTCAAGTTTCTTTAGAGGCATTCTTTCCCTTTCTGAAATCTTGCAGGATGTTTCAAGGCAGGACACCATATCAAATTAGGATGTCAGTGAATGTTTCCACTGCAAATGAGCTCACAGGAGCCTTTAACAAAAGGTTTGCTAGAAATGCATCCCCTTCGCCCCCCAGCTCCACGGCCAACTTTGCCTTTCAGCCTCTCCTGGCTGATGATTAGTTTAATATTCCGAACCAAGATCCTGCTTGACAGATGATTCCACTACCACCGATAGTTTAGGCCACATATCAACATTTTATAAATTCTTAATTTTCTCACTGCAGCCATATTGAACAGTTTTGTGCAAATGAGACTTATAATTACCCAGATAAATCAGTCCGATGCAGTATTTCTTAGGATCTTTCTGAATTTTGTCCCTGGAGGATGGGATCCCATCTGCTTCGCTACATTCAGGCTAATTGAAGGGCACTGACTTTTCCAAATGGATTCATTAATTACTCTAGCCAGATTCTCTGTGGGGTTCTTCATTCAATGGGTGACACTTGGGCTGTACTATACCATCCACCCATGTTTAGCAATGTCGCTCTGATTCTCAGCTACAAGCTAAAACATTTGCAGATGCGTTGGCAGGAATGGTTCTGGCCTTAACTGTACAGTGTTACAAAACAAATGTAATTCTGCTTCTCCTTTGCTTCTAATTTAATATGCATTCAGAATCTATAAATATTGTAACCATGACTGTTTCAATATGTTTTACTCCTTGCCATCATAAACATAAGCAACTGCCCCAAAGAAGAAACCATAGGTTTACAGGTATTGCATTGCCAACAGCAGAAAAAGAAGAGAAACAAGCATTTACTGTCATGTTGCAGAAAATCTGGTACGTGTGAAATTAAACTATTAAATGCAAAGCTGTCCTATGTAATTCTGGGCCTGCGTTGATTTTATTTAGTACAGCAGCAGCCTGCGTTTTCAATAAACTCCATGTAATTGTATTGCTCACTCAAACATCAGGCAGGCACCAAAGAAAAATAAAGAGCCATCTAGCAAAGACCTAACTTAGGTGAGGAAGGTGGTGGTGGTAATCTTCAGACAGGAGCAGGCAGAAGGGAACCTGCCAGCAGCCACAGAGTCTGGCTCTGCTGGGAGGTTTATCAGCTTTCCCCAATAGCAGGCACAATTTCATGCTACTTAAAATATTTTATATTCTGAGCACTTGGTTGGTTAATTCAGGTCTATGAGGCAACTGGCCTGGGAATCGGTGACACAATCTGCTGTGAGCGAACAACAAGCCTTCGCGCTTTCCAGGAATCCCAAAACATTTTGTAAACATCGGACCCAACTGTGGAAGTTGCCCGGCCTCTTTGCATGGGTCCGTGGTGCCGCACCTCACACTGCTTTAAAGATGAACCCAATGTCATTAAACGTGGTGGGAGACCCGGTTTACAGATCAGTGAACTAAAACTCTGAGATTGCCCCAATATCATCGAAACCCTTAGTGGCAGAGCCAGAAACACAGTCGCTGACTTGCTTACAAACAGGGAACAGTCCCTGTCCCTTTAACTCTTTCCTGCCGATGGTATTGTGAGTCCCCAGGATGCAATAAGGGTCTACCTTCTTGTGCCTTATTAGAAGCAACAACTCTACTTATGTCTATGAACAGACAATAGAAAAACTATATTTTAGCTTTAACTATGTGGTTGCTTTGGGCAGTTAATGTCATGCAAACAAAAATGTAATGATACAACTCATCTAACAAATCAGGGAAAGTATCATTCTTCTCACATAACGTGCCACAGACCTAAACAAATCCCTCAGATAAGTAGATCATGTACATAGGGATGTAGGTAGGGCCATGAGGGTGTACGTGGGGATGTACTTTGCTCTACAGTTCAAGAAAGAATTTCTCTTCCCTGCTATCCTTTCCTCCTTAGCTCAGCAGTTGTGCTTCCCCAAAGCTCTGACTAAGATGGACTTGATAAGGAGCTTCTTTTTTGGGACAGAAAAGATCTTTCTCACAACTTTCCCCTCTGATTGCCAGCCTACCTCTTCTAAATGAGGTACCCCTGCTTTCTCAGCGGTTAATAAATTCACTCCTTCACTGGCCAGTACAGCAAGTTACGCACCTTCAAAGAGAAAGTCTGAAGCAAGTCTGTCATCACCCGGCAGCACAGAGTTATGCTGAATTTGAGTGGTTGGCTATTTGATTTTTTTTTCCTTCTCATTTTGTTTGTCTCTCATCTCCCCCTGGTTTATAAACAACTGTTCAGCGGTCGAAGAGCAGTTCATAAATTGTTCACAAAGAAAAGCAAAGCTAAGCAAGGAGCCCGTATCTTTTGCCACTTATTTGTTTTTTTCTCTAGAGCCAGTGCTGGCTGACGAAGTGCGGCAGGCAGGCGGACAGGCGGGCGGGCAGGCAGCCCCCCTCCTCTGCCCTCCCCTTATGGCCGGATGGTAGCTGGCCCAGTGGCTGCAGGGGAGCTACGCTGATATATGTCAGCTGAGAATCTGGCCCCGTCCATCCGAGTCCATGCCAGCGCTGTCGGTTAGCACCGCATCTGGTTGTGTCTGAGTTCTCAGAAGCCAGCCAGAGACATTTTTGTTTAGGTTAATACATTTTATCACCTTTATGACAGTGAAAATCTATAGCTCAAGTGCTCCATTTCTTAAAGGGGGTGTCCAGGACCTATGAATCACAAGGAACGTTTTGCAGCAAATGGGACACTCAGTGTGTTTTGCAGTGTAAGAAATCAGTCTAGACATTACCAACTTTTAAAAAACAATATTGAAAGCAGCCCACTAAGACTTTTCTGAATTATTTTTTAAAAAATTCAACAACAGCTCCACATGCTCAAATGAACTTGATCACAAGCCAAAGACAGTCAGCTAGTCTCAGCCCTAGCCGCGGCAGTGCTACACCTTTTTATTCTAGAGCTGAGAAATATGACATATTATATACACCAGTGAATTGTAAAGTGGTTAATTTTCTGGGCAGCTGATAGGAGTGATTGATTGGGCTCACTCCTTATAACTGCCTCACCTTCTCCCTTCTCCCTCTCCCTTCCTCCCTCCCTGCCCCAGAAATGGCTCAGACCACAACATCCATCAAGTCCCATATGCAATTTTTGCAAAGAGCTTCACAGGACAGCAAGCAGGGCTTCACGCTTGCTCAGTATTTAAGTATTACAGCCAGTTTTGCCCTGCACAGCTCTGAATCAGACCGTAATATTATTTCCTATCTCAAGCCCTTTTCTGTTGCAATTATTGAAGAACTTCATTACTATTTTATTTCACATGACGTTTGAGGTAGAGGGGAAAAGGTAATGGGATTCAGTAGCAGCTAAAACTGCCTGCAAGTTGTTTAAAATTTTCCCTAGTTCTTTCCTGTCAATTTTATCGACATCTTTTCCCGTTACAGTAGCATTCTGTAATATTTTAGTAAGATTCAAACTCACTCATTTAACATCTTTATTTTTTTTAAAGGAGGGTCCAGTATCATTTCACTAGTCTTCAAAGTCCATGCTTCCAAAAGGCTATTTTTTCCATTATCTTCTTCTCACTGAAAACCATCAGGACACAGATGAATGTGTCTTTTTGACCTTAAAATCACTATAATTTTGAGTAAGAAGTAATGTTATCAAAAGCAACATATATCTGACAGGATTTGCCCATAAAAGGAATAATCATGATTTTTTAAAAAACTGTTTCATAAACTGGTACATGCTTGGGTGGACCAAATTATATCCCCTTAAACTGGGCATATACTAGTTTAAACTAGATTTAGACAAATCACAGAAGCTGCTTCCAGAGGATATTATTAGCCATGTTGATTTAAAAATGAAGCTCACCTTTGTCCATATACTAGTTATACTGTGATTATTTTTTTCTTTGTCTTTTCCTCCTTTTGATTCTGGAGGTTTAATTTACTGGAAAATAAGTAAGAATATACTTTGAAGTAACAAAATCTTCGCCCGTGATGTCAAACTACGCAGCTAATGTCACAGCTTATCTTCAGTGTAGGATCTGACATGAATCCTACCTTCTTGAAAATTTGTTTCTCTCACACTATGGCAAAATACGATAAATTAAATATACCACAGCAGAGATATTGGAAGAATTCGCTTCACGTATGCAGTTGTTGCCCTGGGACAGCTGAGTAAACAGCTTGCAAAAGTCTGTTTGAAGACTGCCAGCTAGTTACACCCATAATTTCATCTCTATTAACAAAAACAACTCAAACTGTCGCAATGCCCTGAGTTGATTACCAAGCATCTAAATTATAGAGTGTTGCTTGAGTAACCCTCCGCAGCAGCAGGGGCTGTGTTTTGATACCTGTTCAATACTTCCCACCTTGCTGATTAGTAGAATATTCATCAAAACCAGCAAATGCACAGGAAAAGATACAGAGAGGTTTTGGCAATATTATCCCATGACTGACAGAAAAATAGTTGTGTAATACTGTTCAACTAAGTGAGTCAGAATAACAAGTCTTATAAATATGTCCTTCTGAGCTGGATATAGAGCAATCTGGGGAATGAGAAAGTGATGTGGGTAAAACAAAATCCACAGTAACCACATTTGCAAATAATGCCATTGTTGCATTCAAATAGCCGGCGTTTCTGATGCGGTGCTCAACACCAGATCGTCAACACGGATACCTGCACAGGCTGATGAAACTTCAAAGTGATGTGCTGACAAAAACCAGAAGACTGCTTGGGCTGCAGCACCAGAACCAGAATGGAAAATAACAGCTTGCTGGTGACCCTCTTACTGGACATTTGAGAGCCCCTCACTGAGAGTACCCACGTGAGTTATTCCACACTAACATGAGAATCAAAATACGGCCAGAAATCAGTATCAACAGCTCTGCCTGGTGACTGTAATGGACAAAGCACAGAAAGAGCTGACCAAAGCCTTCAACAGTAAAGAAGGAAACTCCATTATACAAGTCAATCTGCCAATGGAAATAATCTGGAGTGGAAGTAAATGCAGAAGAAATACCTGGGGAATATCAAAGAGTGGCTTGAGTAATTTTCCAAAGTAAAGCAATGGCTTTGTAGGCTTTTTACATTTCAGTTTAATTTCTATTCTTCCTTTTAAGCTTCATTAGGCAAATCAAGCAAAAAAGCTTGTACGAGGACTCCACAGATTCACATCATACTTCAAACTTAGGCCTGTTGACTCTACTGGGTGAAAAAGGGCTACACTAATGCAACATCACACAAAATTATAGAATCAGAAATTGTTTAGACAAAGGGAACCCAAATTTTTGTTTGTAGAAAAAATATGATGGCTATCATGCAATGCAGCAAAACTTACATGCACTGCAATACATTTAGGCATGGTATTACATTTAAGCACATGTTGCGCTACATACATTGACATTCGCTACTGTGAATGTATTAAGTCCTTTGTAACACATTAAAAATTGGGGAACTGCAAATATCATGTGTGTCGTATGTTGGGAATCCCTGACTTCAGCGTTGGTTAACACACCTACAGCATAAGGAATCTACGTTTCAACAAAATCTGAATGACCATCACTCTCAATATTTGTAGCAATTTCCAGTTCTTTTGATGAATTGCCCTTATAAAAATACGTATTTTTAATTGTACTGAGTTTGATTAAGTTTTTAACTGCAAAAGGCCTGGCAAGACGAATGAAGACTTCAGACAAAGATTTAAAAATTATACATTCAAAGAAACATGCTCCCTCCTGTTCAAATTTGTCTTTCCACATTGTCTTAACATATTAAGAAATCTTAACACATTAAACAGAAATTGTGCAATAATTTTAGAGATTAATGACAAGAGTGGGAGAAGACAATGACTTTTCTTTGAGAAATTATCTGGAGGCACTTTGCCTCCAGTCTCCAATTAAAAAGAAACCACAGAACACCTTTTATCTTCCCCTATTTCAATTTCTTCCTCAAAATACTGTGCTAAAGCAGTATCCTGGACCAAAAAACAGGAATGAACTAGATAACATGAGCAATCTGGGTAATAGGCTTTATGTAGTCCACAGAATTTGAGCATGAATGTGCTTATTTCACAAAAGCTATGTCTGTGTACATTACACTCTGAATTGTATAGATGGTATGCAAGAGGTGCGGCCAACTGAACAGAATTATGTATGCCTCTGTGTGTCTCATTCCCACCAAAACCAACTTTTTCAGCTAGGTTATGGTTCTCTAATACAGATGTCCCATGCAAGCCCGATCTCAGCCCAAAGTGCCAGTAAGCATCCCAGAAATTCAACTGTTCATACTAATGGTGTGACACAGAGTTTATACGCATTTTGCAGGTCACCTTGCACATTGCTCTGATGTGGTTTTGCATTAGCATTGTAAGGATAGTGAGATATGATATTAGATTGCAAATGATGATTGCGGCATTTAGGACAGTGAAGGAGAATGGGTGAT
Source organism: Fregata magnificens (assembly GCA_013389945.1). Taxonomy (NCBI): domain Eukaryota; kingdom Metazoa; phylum Chordata; class Aves; order Suliformes; family Fregatidae; genus Fregata; species Fregata magnificens. The sequence goes on along the minus strand of WAAD01020016.1, from coordinate 33,590 downwards.
TTGTGTTGTCAGTGATTGCGCATAGAGATTACAGAGGTGAATTGCTGCGTATGTGTCTGACAGTAGTTGAACCGAGTCTTTTTCTCCATCTTTCCCTTCATGCTTTTATTGACTGGGCTCAAGATTGTACATTTGTGCAAACACCCACGTGTGTGTGCCTTGTTCATCGTACCCCCTCTGACCTGCCCACCTGTAAAAGTCTCCTGTGCACCCCTGTTCAGCCCCTCGCGGGTCCCTGGGCAGGGCTCCCGCCATCTCAGCATCTGACTCTGCAGCCGCTGCAACGCAGTTCAAGGTCACTAGGTGGACAGCAGGCTGCAAGCACAGTGTGTTATTGCTACCATGGCAGTTCAAGTGGAAATATCTGCGAGGTTCCTCACAAGGCCGAAATTTCCATAAGGTTCACTTCCAAGCGAGTATAGAGTATACGGATGGAGTATGAAAACAACGGGGGCGCTTGGTAACGTTTATAGTTGTTGTGAAGGCAGCAGCTGAGTGGGAGCTCAAAGAGTTGGCACAGGATCTCCTCCTCCTCCAGCCTAGCAAGGAAAAGACATTACAGGAATGGGGGGAGAAGGCGGGGATCTACCACTGTGGAGGAGCTCAGTGCTTGAAGAGTTACGAACATGCCGCCCATCAAGGGTAGGACTCTGCTGTTGGACGCAGTGACTGCAGCGAGTGAAATGATTAACCAAAGTTACAAAACAAGGAAAATAAGGCACCAAAAAGCTGTGACCCACCCACTCAAACACGTATGTGAAACTATAAATCAAACACTAACCACCCAGCAAATTGGCAGCTGGCGCTGTAACATTACATGCAGTGCCAGCTGAAGGCTTCCTTATATGTTTTGGGTTAACTTTGTTTTTTAAGGTCTTTGCCACAAAAGAAAAGCCTTAAAAATGTAAGTACATGCAGCTGAATTTAGGAGCAGAGAACAAGAATAAAGAAACTTGTAAGAGAGCAGCAACACTACCCTACCGTCTATCGGCTCCCACAGTTACCTTCCTGTAAAACCCCGGTGAAGAAACTAAAGGGAATTAGGTTCAACATCTCTGCCAATCTGTCATTTCAACAGGAAGCACTTTCTGCCATGCAGTAATAAATGTTTCTTGCTGGCAAATTCACTTTTTTACCACCTCTAGCGTCTCATTAGGACTGGCGGCAGACAACTTCACCAAACCTTAAAGCCAACCTTTTATAACATCTACATAGTGTCTTCTATTGTAACAGCATTAAAAAAAACAACCAGCGAACCTTTAAAGTTCTCTCTTTTCCAGTGCCGTTGGTGAACTTTAATGAGATTCGTGGTCCAAAAGGCGAGTTTTGTTCTGAATTTCCTACTGAATGTATTGGCAAAACAACAGCTGTTGTACAGCGCTAAGGCTGTCTGCTACCCACCCCCTGCTTTGGCACCGCTCGCTTGGATCTGTTGATTCATACGTAGGAGAAGGGGAAAGCACTGGACCCACTGGCTGTAGAGCGTAGGAAGGAGGTGCGTCTGCCAGCAAATCTCTAGACTTTGATCACTCCTACTTCTTTGCCTCTGTCTCCCTGCTGCACTCATTTTGCCTACAGTCATCCCACCTTGGCAAGCATGTTTGCAAAAGCTCATAAGCCAAGCATAGTCAAGCCTAGTTAGTATAGAGATGGGAAACCTCCAAGGAAAACCTAGCTACCGCAGGAAGATATCCAGCTGGCATGCTGCTTTCTTTTTTAGCAAAAAACAGTCACCCAGCATTGTGCAGTGGGTGAGGGGGCAGGAATTCGGTGGTGGAAAGCACTTTTTCCTTTCTTCTTTCAAACCGAAGCCTGGGTCACTTACAATCACTGAAGGACCGTAAGAGTTTACCTAGAACAGTCACATGAAAAGAGATATCCAGGTGAAAATCTAACCTGATTCGTATTCTACCTCCATAAAATTATGCCTGCAAATCCAAAACACGCCTCCCCTTTCCCGTTTTAAGGTATTGAGTGGATTGGATACTCTCTATAAGAATCTACAACATTTCATCTCAAAGGGGTTTAGTATAAAAAGTCGTTCAAGCTCGCTAAAGGCTTTAGCATGAAATACAACACATCTAACTCTCTTTGCATCTTGTGTAGTCATTTGGACCCATGTAAAATGCAACATCCCACCATCTGAGCAATCAAGATTGCATTTTACTAAGTGTAAAAAGTCAATGCCAGATGCCCGTAGAATGAGACCCAGTATGTCCTGGAGCAGTGTTACTCAACTGGTGATCTACAAGACATCAGCAGGTGGCCCTTGAAATGTCTGGAAACACATACACATGTTCCTGTGCAGCTGGGAGGTCAGTGTCTATAGGCAGGGCTCTAGGTGGGAGTCAGGACCTGATTCATGTTAGTGTCTAATTAACATGTTTGTAATGACAGCAGAAAAATTATAATTTCAGAAAATAATATTTAGTTTACAATAAATGCTGCATGTCTCATCTATCACACCACTGCCACCACTGCCTTCCCTGCCCAACAGCTAAACAACAGTGGGATGCAACATTATCTATGAAGTTTGTTCGTAACGGTGAGATGCCCTTCCAGTTTAAAAATGTGAAGAATCACTGCTCTACAGAAACATTCGGGGGATGCTTCAGTAAAGGTTTGTGTTCCTGGTTCATCCTGCCAGTACGAACATCTCCTGCTTTATGGGATTTGCACCTCTGGGTTTCTCTTCTACCACCCACAGTCACTGTAATTTCCTATTACTTCAGCATCCGCCCACAGGTTCTCCGAACAATATATTGGGCTCTTCAGGCACTATGACAATACTGATACATAATAATTACATTACTATACATTTGCATACCCACCCTGCCTTCTCCAGCAACTCCTGAGCTGGGGCAGCAAGAGATTTGAGCTCTACCAAGAGAGCCTCACTCTGACCAGCTGAGGATGCTGCTTTGGTCCTGGTGATGCACAGGGGCCATGGGTTCAGAAAAGTCCATCACTGTTACCACCGCATACATTTTCATTTCCATCAAAGTGGGAAACGTTTCATTTTCAGTAGAGCATGACTCAGAAGCCCACTTCTTGATAGAAAGGAGTCTTTAATTTTGTTTTTGTCTAATTAAAACCATAAACCAGCTACATTTCACCCAATTTGCTCAACATCATGTGAAAGTGTTTGCAACTGTAAGCAAAGCATTAAAAATATCATGGAGATTAGTAAGGGGAAGATGGGAACAGCCTGGCAGGATGGTGGCTGACAGCTGATATTTATTAGGACTGGATGGAGCAGTAAGTTAACAAAACCTGCCACTTCAAAACGACCAAAACCAAACATGTCCTGAGGATCAGAATCCAAATTGGGAAGGGGAGGGGATGACAGAGCAGGCAGCCCCTCCCCGCAACTGCTCTGTTGGCTTTGCTTTGGGATATAGCAAATCTTAGCACACAATGTACCAGAGCCTCATTATTGAAAACATCACAGCTTGCTGAGCGTACTAGTACATATGATGTTTATAGTAGCTCCATATTCTTGAGGAGTTCTCAAAAAATTTGACTACAGGGCTTGTATTACAGACCTATTGTCAATAAACCACCTATATGATATGCCAGGGCACCTAAGACAACCCAGTCCCTTTCAGTCTAATACAGAGAAATGCTAAGCTTGGGAATTATAATGATATTATCACTGTGTAGTAACAGGGGAAAATACTGACTTTCAGTGATCTCAGATTGTTAAAAATCTGTGAGTAATTAAAATTAATGTGGAAATTTCTGCTAGACTGCTTAAGAAATAAAGAAGCTCCTTGCTAACACTGCTGACTCTGATGAGAAGTTAAAAATTTGCTGAGGACATCAGACCATGAGAAAAAGTGAAAAAAAAAAATTAAAGAAACAGCTTTTTTTTTTTTTCAGTGACACATGCACAGCCTGTCATGGGCTGGCACACTCTCATATGCAATATTGTCTTTTAGAGGATACAATTTTCACTTGATCTTTTAAAAAGAACTATAGCTAGAATCCCAGTTAGGGGAAACACATTGATCATAGCATGCAAAAATTAATACAAGCAGAACTTCTACTGAGTGATACTGAAAGGTTATTTAAAAAGATCTTTTTACTGGCAAATGTTGTTGATTATAGCAAAATCTTCCCTTTTGAAGAAACTAAGAATAAAATTAGAGGTAATATGTTAATCTAATCATTCCACATGAACCAGAACCACAAAAAAAAAATAATTCTAGCATTTCTTGGTAAGATTTACCCTCGCAAAAATAATTTGTTCCAATTTTTAAATTTGGGCTAATTCATTTGGAAACAGTGACCTGTTTCTGCTTCCATCCAATCAAGGAAAAAAATTCCCAGTAGGGCAAGGGTTGAACCATTTTACTTTTAAGTTTATTTTTCCTTGTTGTATTTAATGTTCTAACCAGACGTCCTACAAAATAAACTACAACAAGCTTGTCTGGACATTTAATAAGGGCCAGATTCAGCAAACACCAGCTAGTAAATTTAGCATTTAATGGGCACAATTCGTTGGCCCTATTTTGTAAAAAGAAAGACACAAATTCAGGGAAGGATATTACATGCAGAGATGTCTCAGAGAGATACTGCTAAAGTGTACATCAATTTTCATTTATATGGTTTCATTCTTTATTGTGTAGAGACTTGCACCATGTCAACTTAACAACAACTATTTTTGAATATTTCCACATACCTAATTTCAGTAGACTTATTCCAGTATAGCATTTTCAAAATTTGAGAGAATTTATCCAGACCCTTATTGATTTTTCTCTACAGAGGTCAAAGCAGGACATGGTAAAAACCCACAGTACCCATTTCCCTTCTGAATGCCATTGGAGTATTTTTGTACTTTATAATACTTAAACAATTAGATCATTATGAGGATACATTTCTTTGTTACTAGGAATATTACTCTATCTCCATTGGTCAAAAGAGCCAAGCTAAAGAAGGTAAAAAGAACCTAGTTAATATTAAGAGATGAGTTTTCAGTATTTTTGTTCCAGGCTATGTGGAACAACAGCTTTACAACTGGCCATGAAAGCACCCAGTTAATGCGGCTTTGAGGACCTGATCCCACTCCCAGCAAAGTCAGTGGAAAGACTTCAGCAGTGCTTGGACTAAGCCTGTTATATGAGGTGAATGAGTAATAAGAATAATACACAGAATGATTCACGTTTAATAGGACTATTGTCAAAATACAATGCAAGCAGGAGTTTCAGATCCCTTGAATGTCTGTCAGTGCACGTCTTTTTGCCTGATTCTTTCTCTTTATTTCTAACTGCAAACTAGATGGCGAAGGAAGAGCAAGAACCTGCCTCAAACCACAGCTGATCACCAACAAATGACCAAACACACAGAGTTAAGGGTGATGCTCCTTCCTTAGCCCAGGCTGGGTTTTGCAGATCCTGTTGGGGGGGTGAGGGGAATGCAGGGGCGTTGAGCAGGGCCAGGATGCAAGGTGAGGCCTAGGTGTCGTGGTCAGATGCTCTGGTCAATACCTTGCACATATGCCACCCCCACTGCCCCTGGTGCAATCTGGTCCTCCTAAGTCAATCCTTTAGTGTAGCGTTGGGAACGTGAAGGCAATGATAAAGTCTGCTCGAATCAGGGAAGACTGCAGAACCAGGCTGGAGAGGTAGTGCTTTCTCATCTCTCTGGCTAGCAAACGTGTTTGCCTGTGCGAGTCTACATCGCCCCAACCAAAATTAGTGCTCCTATGTGCCACAATGTCTGGGCAAATGGTAGTAAAGCACAGCTCAGCTAGCCATTAGATCCCAGGCCAAGAAGGACAAATGCATAAAATGGAATGGGGGTAAGAATCAATCTGTTTACCCCCTTGCTTTACTAGGATCGGAGTTATAAAAGAGATGTTAAAGAGCTTAGGGACCTTCTGAATTCATTTAGGCGGGAAAAGAGTAGGAAAAGAGAGATTTTTATCACTTACATTTGAAGGAAAAAAGAGAAATTAAAAAGGAAGACCATAATCAAGTGCATTGCAATGGATGTTTAACAAAGACATTCAGGGAATGACCACACATACTGCAACTTATTGTATTGTTTTGATTTTTAAAATGTAATTTTGACAATGCAATTGCTTTAACTGTCTCTAGTGATAGCAAGTGCTTATAACCATTGCTCGTATTACAGCAAGAGCCCTTTTAACATCTGAAAACAATAAATAGAGCACTGAAAGGCAACCTATGCTTTCAGCTCTTTTTGATTTAACAACCCCAAACAGCACTCCAATGAGTAATACTGGAATAGCCAAAACCTGACATTATCTCATGTTGTTGCCATTGTCTAAATGAATAGTATATGCTGAATTTTATAAAGAGAATATGAATAGTAACAGACTGTATAAAATATTTATCTATGATAGAAAAGGTAAAAGCCACATGATACACAAATGGGTAGTGGTGATTTATATAATGCTCACTGAGTGTAAATGACCCCACTAAATCTCATTATCCTAAGTATAGATATAAATTCCTAGGTGACAACTGAAATGTGGAAATAGCAGGAGCATTATAGATCTCCAGTCTCCAATTACTCTAGGTAAAGTATGAAAGATTTTTTTATTAAATGACAAGAGCATCAGAGGAAATAGCAAGTAATATGGTAGGTAAAGACTTTATAATCTACTGCTTTGAACTTCTTTTCGTATTAACAGGAAGTGAAATCGGGGTTTGAACTCCACATAATAAACTTGACTTTGTTCCTGCTGACATCAGCTCAAATTTTGCTTCCAACCTTCACTGGAATAAGTGAAATAACACATGAAACAAATTACTCTAAATATGTATTTACCAACTGTTTTGTAACACAGCCTTTCTGAGATGCTGAGAGGTAATAGCAGAATTGCTGCTAAGACTCTTAACAGAGACAGTGACTCTTAAGGATGTATACTCCTCTGCACGAATGTGCATATATAGACAAACAAAAAACCACAGAAAAATTTTAATATAAAAGTACAGCATTCACTCTGTCTAAATTCGGAAACAGATGAAACACCTAGCACTTCAATGATAATGAATGTGCAATCACGCCATACCTCTAAAGCAGACTCAGGCAGGAATCATCTCCTGCACAGACATCTTCCCTATTAACAGTCAGGCTGCACGGATGTAAAATGTACCAGTTTAGCCCATTTTATTCAGCAACAGTCCCATAAAAATAGGATTTATCTTACTTGACTTCCACAGTGACAAAATTTATCTAAACCTGTCACCTAAGCATCCTTTATAGCCTATGCAAGGGACGGACACTTCCAGAGAGTGATTAATCCCACCTATTTCTGACATTTCTTTCATCCCATCATCCTTGGGACATCTGCACTTGAAATGCAGCAAGTCAGAAGGTATGCCCAGCTGTACAGCAGAGAGAGGACTAAAGAGGAGGACCTGGCAACTACTTTGGTCAGTTATAATTTGCCTGCATTCACAAGCACACAAGTTTGTACAGTCCTTATGCATTGTTGTCTAACCTGATTCATTTTGTCTACTTTTGTAAGTATCAAAATTTCTCCTGAAGTTGAGAAATTAAAAGAAAAGGGAAACATGTCTCTTCTTTTTTTTATAAAAAGATGATAACAGAGACATGGGGTTTGTATTTCTTTTGTATAGATTGTAGAGGAACAAGATCACTGGGTTTCAGTCTGGATCGAGCCTGATATGCACCAGCCTCTCTCCTCCTCCCCCTCAAAATAAAGCAAGCACTGATATTTTCATCTAAGTCCATATCACAAGTATGATCTGAATTTTACGCATGGTAGAACAAATGCAGAAGAATTGCAGCAAGGCTGCAAGCATGTAAAACGAGGGTGAGACCAAATTTTGTCTCTGCATATGCAGGCAGGGGTGTAATCAACTTCTATACACCTGAGAAGTTAAAATACGAGACACAGCTGTCTCACAGATGCACTCAGCAACCTCAACCTATATCCCGTGTGCCACTGAGTCAATTTGTCAAGATCAGGATAAATACCCATGAGACGGTTGCTTTCAATTAAAGTGCCCAACAAGGTCTTCCAGGTAGTTTTGAAACAGACACAAGAGTAATTCTTAAATTGAATTCCTTTCCTGGGTTAATTGCATTCTCCTGGATTAGCCTCCAGCAATCTGTATCTATACCATACAAAGTTTATGAAATAAACATCCAAACCCCTCATTTACCATTCTGGCTCTTATATAAACAAAGCCCTCTTCAGTTAATCACGTGGATTGTTTAGGTTGAATTAGTTGAAGCAATAATCTGCAGAGGTTTATTCCGCTCTGGCAATTACTTATCAATTTGAAAAGAAGTTTGGGGAAAAGAAAGCGGGGGTGAGGGGGATGTAAACAGATATCAGAGCTCTTCTCTCAGTTCCAAAGGAAATCTGGGATTGCAAAGGAGAGCAGAGATCCAGCCCCCGGTAGGGGTTTGGGTTGTAGAGCAGCAACTGCTCTGCTGAGGGACGGCTCAACCCGAGCAGATTTACCACGATTTCCTAAACCTGCAACTCCATCGAGCTATGCAGAGGTAGCAAGGCGGGCGCTGGCTGCCTGTGAGCTGGCTGTGAGTCAGGGCACTACCGTCTGTCAGGCGGTGAGGAGCGAGCGATGCTCCAGCCAGGGCTTGCAGTCAGTTCTCAGAATACCATTTCAGGGACCTGCCAACTGGAGCTGGAAGCCAAGTCCCGCTCAGTTGACGCCCCATTACTTGCAGACTTTCGCCTCCCTCATTTGATTCTCCCTCGAATCTGCTCCCCCAGGGGAGGCCTTAGGTACGAATGCTCCCGCCTGGGCAGATCTGAAGGGAAGGGCAGCGATAGAATTGTCCCCCATCGGCTCTTTTAGCAGCTCCCTCCCCAAAAGCACGCTGCCCTCGGCACGGTCCCCATCATGACCACACAACAGCAGATACAGGAGACGTCTGCTGCTTCAAGACCTCCCTAAGTATCCCCAAAAACACCAGCGGGGTCCCAAGGACAGGAACGCCCCTCTCTACCTCCGCACCACCCCACCACTACCCTCAAACCAGTGCCGGGCACTAACCTCACAGAGGTCCCAGAGCTCCAGCAAGGGAAAGGGGCAGATGCGGGGCTGCCGAACCTCCCACCATCTGTGCATCCCCCGAAGGGAGAGTTAGCAATCAGGGAAAGGCAAGGGATGACCACGGTCTCTGTTTTTAATAAGGCAGAATTCTTGCTTAAGAGGAAATCATTTTATGGATCATCTAGGCCTGGTCTTGAAACCTTGGCAACGCAGCGTTATAGACCAACTTTCCTAACTTAAACCTTTTGCCAACAACAGAGATGTTTCCATGAAACAAAAGGAAAAAACACACCTCATGCATAGTTTAAAGTCACTTGTAAAGGGAATGTTTTTGGCTTCTCTCCCAGTTACTCAATATGTGAGCTCTACGATTTGATCAGAAAGAAAAAATAGGGGAAAAAAGGGCAATGTATTGTAGTTGCATTCCTTCTTTTGCCTTTTGGGGCTGTAAGAAAGAACAATTCATTATTGTTCCAAACAATTGTTGTCAAAATGCTTTCCTTTTTTTGGCAATGTAGACATTAATTAATTACATCTGTGTGATTTGGGGGGATCTCTCACTTGCCTGTAATACCTCCATTACTTGAACTAAGCATCGTTAGAAAGACATCAGCCCCTGTAATTTGATTTCTATGCTGGTATTGTATATTTATTCAGTAGCTTTGCAAATAGACTTAAGCTCCCTTGGGTTGGAAATATTATTTACAGAATGCCTTATAAGGGAACAGTTTGAACTGATGTATGCAGAACTGTGTGAAGTTAAGAGACCTCTGGTTGAAAACCAGATTAAACTGCTGGCAACATCTGCATAAGTTTCCCCATTTTCCACCTTGTCTAAGCTCTCCTCTGAAAAAACCCGACCCAGGCTAAGTCCAAAAGTCATGAAGAACTCCCAAGCCCAAATCTCAGTCTCTTCACTGAAAGAGCAACTAATGCGGTGTCCTCTTAGGGCAGAGGCCCACAGAGGGGCAGGCAGAAGGATGCAGCCCATGCTCAGAAGGTGCCAATGCCCTCCTCGTGCCTCTGGGAAAGATACCCGTAAAAAGGAAACTGGAGTGAAATAGTTTTTAAATGGCAGTGAACACCAGTTAGGGAGTAAGATCTGCTGCTCATGGAGGTCAGAATTAATCTAAAATTAGGGTCAGCAGTCTAAAATACATATCTAGATTATTTCTGCACAGGGCAAACCATCCCATGTCTCGAGGAAGAATTACCCCCTGGAAGTGATTACAGCTTACCAGAGGAGTTTAGTCCAGGCTGAATGAGACAGCTAATGCCAGGCAACAAGAAGCACACCTTTAATAGCTCAGCTGGCTTTGACCCTTAGACCCGGCAGTGACAAGTTCCATGTCCCAGTACCCCAAATTACAGAGTCTGGAGGCCTGTGCCATTTTAAGCAGACATATATGCCGTAAAATCTAACCTGACGTTAGCCTGCATGACATGACCTGATTTGCTGCTGTGCCTTAGCGTACCTGCAGGCTGACATGCTTTAATGCTTCACGCCGCCAAAATGATACAGTAGCTTTTATTAACAAAGTTAATGCCAATTCATGACAAAGAATGTTGGAACTATTATTACCCATACTTAGCTGAATCCCTTGGGAAAATATCTGAACTGTTTTAGTAATTAACGGCTCACCATAATGCAAAACGATAACAAAGAGAAGGGAAGCTTGCGTCGGAAATCACCCTTGAAATAAACTTCTCCTGAGGAGGTATGTATGTTGTTCAAAACACATTTTCTACAAATAAAATCAAAACAAACCCAGAAGTTCTGCGTGGGAGGGGAGGAAAAGGGAGGGGGAACATATCTGGCGTTTACGCATTGGAGCCCATCAAATAATGGATGAGGAATCAGAGCTGACATCATGGCATAACCAACAGTCTGGGACCTATTTGCATGTGGTTAGGAACTAAATTCTCCTCTGCTGCTGATGTCATTTGACAAACTTGCATTAGTGATGTGGATTGGCAGGATTTCCTTTTTTTCCACATAATAAACACCCATGGCATACCGCAGGCCTACGGGAACCTGGGTATGTCAGGAACACTGCAAGGATGCGAGGTATTTGAGAGCAGAACAATTCACACTCTGGGGTTGCACATGCCCAGGCAGGGAGCGATGGCACCCGCTGCCATCCTCTGTATGCACAGGCAAGCACTCCTTCAGCCCACGTTCAGCAACAGCAAACAGCAGTGTATTATTTAGAGTCCACGTATTTAGTAATCAAATACTATAGTTAGTATGCAAAAGAAACAAACAGGTTGATTCCTCTTTCACCCCTCCAGGCAAAATAGCTCAAGCCGCGTGAAAGCGTACAGCGTGTAAACCAATTAGGCACTTAGTGCAAAAGCTGCTGTGGTATCCGAATACCCCTCTGCATGACATAGGAGCAACCAACGCCAATTCACACTCACGTTTGCTTTCCTACGCAATTAAATGAAACAGCCTTTTAAGTAATAAAATCAGCTAAAAGTAGAATTGAAGTTTACTGTGTTTCTTGTTTATTTATAGCTTTATTTTATGCATATGTACACAGTGTCTATATACATTTTTTCTAACATATACTAGAATTATACACTGAAAGCTTTAAAATATCGTGACTGTTTCAATTTCAGTGTACTGTGGCAAGGAAAAGCTATGTAATTAATCATGCTAATTCAAATGAGAATTACTTTTTGGTTGAACTAGTGTTTTTACAATTGCCTCCAGACTTCGTGCTTTTCATTAATACTATTAGTGCCATGGAATTACTTACTCCTCATTTTATATATGCTTTTCTGTAAGTCAACTAACAAAACTAATTAGTAGCTGTGAAAGAGCATATTGATAGAATAAAAATATATAAAATAGTTCTGAGAATTCTCAGGCTGAACCCTATATATCATGGGGTCTTGCTTAGTATTCCAGGCCCTTTTTCCTAATATAAATATACTTATGTAAAACTGAAGGTTTTTAAACTTGCTTTTAAGAGACCATACACTTCCTGAACGAACCATTTTTAAATTACACATAAACACATGTAATCAATCTTTACTACACAGCTAGGAATTTAGCATATGGTTGGGGGGTTAGGTTTTTATTTTTTTAAAGCAGGCACTTGGCACTTGTAGATGAAAACATACAATTAGCAACAATAACCTGGACTAAGGCAAAAAGAAAATTTTACAATATCCTGCAATGACAGCATCACTGTAAGAGTTAAATAATCCAACAGCAGTGGTTGGACCCAGTGAGGCCTGAGGAGAGGTCCCTCAATGAGAATTTGGATTAACAGCTTCACAAAAGCAGAGCAAAGGTGGGGAACATTTTCTGAGTTTGTTTTTACTGTTTTAAAGATTATGGGGCAGAACCGCATGTGGAGCGAGTGGACGAAAGCACGCTGAAGTCAACCGAACAGTGACAATTTACATTGGCCTTGGGAATATAAAAACACGTGTGATTTGCAAGAGTGGCTGAAGATGTCGAGCACATCATGGGCGACGTTTCCGAGCACTCCCCATTTCTGTAACGCTTGTACATGGTTCTTCCCAGACCACAGGCTGCTCAAGCACATCCCTAGCAGGGCTCTGAGCCGCAGCAGGCAAAGCTGCAGGACACACGGGCGGAACAAGGTAAGAGTTCTCCAGGCATCCCCAAGATGAGCTGGGGACAAGGGGTTCACTGGGCTCCATTTACAGCTCGTCCTGATCACCTGGAGGTGGGCTAGGCAACGGAGACCTGTGCATTGGAGCTGGGGGAACCGATCCTGCTCTGCTCTGTAAGCACAGAGACTTGCCAGTTCCCGTGTGCCTCAAATCTTTCAGCCTTACCTCCTGCTCCACTCTCTGGGGGCACCAGGGTCTCAGGGAATTTGATCTGGGCACCGCTGCATCCCTCACACTCTGAAATCTCACCTGCAGCAGCTACCTGACCTGCTGACCATGCAGGGTGTTGGAGCAGGAGAGGGACAGGAAGGTTATTCAGCAACCAGCCACCACTAAAAGACATCGTATTCCTCAGCAACAGCCTAGTACTCTCTCCCACCACAGGATCAGTGCATCTGAAGGATGCCATCACAGAACTCTGCACCTGCACGCCTACTCTCGTCACAGACCAGCATAACACAGCCTCATGCACCCGACTTCCAGGGACTTGAAACGTCTGCATAAATACAAAAGCAAATAAAAAGGGGGAAGCCGAAGGATGCATGTACACATATTTAAAATAAGATTCCTTGAGGCTTCCAGAGATGCATGTAAAAATCCTACAGAGCTTTACTTTTTGGAAGCTGCTATCATGCAGGTAGAAACAGATAGATGGTGTAGGAACATCACAGACCAAGACATAATCCTGCTCCAAATTATATTCACTGATCCTGTACTAGCACAAGGGCGATTACACCGAGAACAGGCAGGTAGCTGAGCTGGGACTCTTTGATAGACAAAAATAATTTAAATTGCCCTGGACAGAGGCTGATCCCAGTAACACCAGTTTATCCATCTCCACCAGCCCCCCCAAAATGGGGCCCCTCCCTGAACTGCCTCTTTGTAAATTTAGTTCTATATTCCTAATCCATTAGTTTCCTCAAAGTTTAATTACTTCAACGGTAAAAACAAAACAAAACAAAACAAAAAAAGAGTGCAAGAGGAGAAAAAGAACCTTCTTAAAAGTGAATTCAAAGTTGCAGGGAACAGCACTGAAAGCTGAATATCCCTGTTTATTTACAGAGCGGGTACAACACAGACAACAGCAGTCTGAGCCCTCCCTGGCTACCTTGCCAGCTTGCTTTAACGCCGACTTAGAAGGACCACCCAGGCAAGGGTATCGCGGGCTTGGTGCCCACACAGTCTTTGGCCCTGCTTCTGAAGCTGCCAGCAAAGATGCCAGTTAGGGCCAGCAGCGATTTGGACACCTGTCTGCTCCGAACCCGCATGAGACCACCAACTAACGCTTTACACACGGGCTCCAGAGCAGCTATCACTTTCCAGCTCGACTTCTGTGGGCTGGATTTGAACTACTGACCTGGAAGCAAAAGGCTCATTTATGCTCGGGCTGCAAAAGCCTGAATTCCTCCCCCTCCACTTTCCGACTCCCAGCCTTTCTGAAGTCAGACAAAAACAGGACACAGACGTTTCGGAAAGAAGCAACGGCCACCAGAAAATATAATTAAAGCATAACAAGACTGGGCTTTAAAATGCATGTTAAGACAAAGGGAGGTTTTGGTGGGAGTGAGGATGATGGGGGAGGCGAGGGGACGCAGACAGGTGGCCAAGGGCAGGACGAGGAAGGAGAGGGAGGGGAAGCACAGCGCCCGCTCCTTCCGTCAGCCCTGCAAGTTTCCTCTTGCTTCTGCCCCATAACCTTTCCTTTCCTACAATAAAGTCAGATGAAAGTTACACCAAAGGCCAGAACTGGAAAGAAGCACAAGCATTTACTCTTTTGTGTCGCTTTTACTGTGTTATCCCACTAAAAACATCTTGTGCTGCATGTCCAGCTTCCAGAGACTGAATGTTGCTATTCGAAGCACTACCAGGATAGTTGGTTTTTTGCCCACATCCCTCTGGACACTCTTTTTGTTTTGCAAGGTCTGTATACAATTATGGGGTTTTTTCCTTTTCTAGTTTCTGCTTAATTTATTCCCCTACATCTATGTTATTTTTCATCCCACCATCACTCACTCTCTATCACCCAGGCTTCTACCTCTCCCTCCCTCTCTCCTTGCGCTGCCACAATCCCAAACTCCCAGCTGGGGCAGAAAGGGCGAGAAGCAGCGCAGATGTTAGCCCGGCTGGACCAGGACAGGCCAGCAGCAGCTTTTTAGCAGTGGTGAAGCCGAGCAGCTCGCAGCCTGCCACTTGCAGCTGCCTCGCAGTCAGATTTTCTGCCTCGGCGTGGATCTGAAACTACATGCGAGAGAGGGCTGGCTCCAACACTTATGAGTAAGTTGGATGTTGTGGAGGCAGGAAAAACAGAAATTATTTTGGTGTTTGGGAGATGCATGGAGCAGAGATAAAAGCTTCTGAGGTCCTGTTTCTATAGGGAGGACCCTCACTCACAGTTGGCTGTCCTGCCTGGCAACCCAGGCTGAGTGAGGTCTTGGCTCAGGTAACCAAAAAATGTCTGGTTTTCCCAGCGAAAAGGCTTTCAGAATTTCCTTGTCTGCCTCACCAGCTCCTGCCTGGTTTTCCTGTGCTGGGCAAAGGTGAGGGTACCGAATGAACCACAAAGTCTTTCTAAATCTTTTACAATTTTACTTTGATAACACTTGTTTGTAGTGAGCTACTTGTTGTAGCTCAACCCACTGCCTGTGAGTTGAGGAAAAAAAAAAAAAACCCAAAGCAAAAAAATAAAGAGTCAGAATGGGTGAATAAACCCTGGTGTTGGCTTGAACAGATGCCTTCAGCAGCAGGAACGTAGTCCTGAGTGCCCTGCTCCTGGACACAGCAGACAGCACATCGGTCTGACCTCAAGGTTATCAGTGGCTGCCTGAGTGGAAGAGTTTCATATGTGAGATAGAAACAGGCTACTCCAGTAAGTCTGGGTCAAGGAGAGTAGTGGGTTCACTGCCACACAAACTGGCAAAGGCAATAATGAGTAAGAAGGTATTTCTATTTTGAACAAATTCGGTGGGAACTCATGGAGCCGCACCGGGAAGCCAAAGCAGCAAGAGATGGCATGGGATGGAAACAGAACCCCTTTGGCTCCCACGCTGGGTGGTGAGGCTGGGATGGACAGTCTTGGAAACAGCAGTTGCTCCAAATCTACCCAGGTTTGTGAGCTTGGAGAGGCTTGTGGAAAAAGGGCGAGAAGGGCTTGCTCACTAGGCAAGTTTTTCCAAGTCCTCAGAGCTCTAATTATGATGGTGGGTGAGCAGAGGCGATTTGCCAGTGTACCCTTGGCAACCTTTTTATATGGCCTTTAAAGTTAATACAAGGAATAGGTAAAATATGAACTGACATACGGATTTAGCAAATCTCGCACTCCTTCAAACACTGCTTTGCTATGTCACCCTTCCACTGCCCAGCTCTCAGATGCGCGCACCAGGATATGCCATACTGTATATTTGTAAGAGTTCCCACTAGGTACAAAGGTGACGCCGATAGGAAGCCATCAGTCTTTATAAAGTTGAGTCATTTCTTTTTAAAAGAATGAGGGGGAAAAAGCCCTTTGATGGGCCAAACGCTGCTCCCCCTGATGCTGGCATAAATCCTGAACATCAGTGAGTATCACAAAGGGACTGCTCAGGATTTACGCCACATAAGTCAGAGCAGAATGAGGCCTGATAACTGTTTATTTTTTTTTAAATGAAGGCTTAAAAATAAACCATATGGATTTTCACTTATGTTAGATGTTTAAAGAGGTCTCTGAAGAGCAGTTTGTAAAAGCAGAGGAAACCGTATACTGTGCATCAGACCATACAGTAGAGCCAGGAATGCATCTAGAGCCCTGCGAGAGGCATTCAGCTCCACAGGCAGTGCCCGCGGCGACTCTGGCTCCGGCAAAAGCGCTGTATTCCTTTAAGCACAAGCTGGTGCACCATGTAGCAGAGAGGCTGTAGATTCAGCTGTGTTCTTACCTCACTTTCCCTTCTGCAGTGACCTCATCCTCTTACAATGCTACTATTCATGCAGATGGGGTGGAAGACTGCATACAAAAGTTTCATTTAGGCACATAAACATGAATATTTAGCCTGTTTGATTAGAAATGAAAGCCAAATGCTTCTACTTTTTGCAATCTGCGAGAGAGCTTCTTATTTTTTAGTAATCCTGATTTTACAGGCCAGCATTGAAAAACAGTATAATGACCCACATGTAATAATTTCTCTGATAACCATGTTAATATCCTTGTCCTCAGTGATCCCACAGCAGCTTCTTTTGCTTAAAAATATTAGCGAGAGAGGGAAAGAGAGCACATACAAACATGCACCAAGAGAAGATAGAAGACTGTTTTTCAAAAAACAACCCTGAGTCTGATTCTCAGCAAGTGTAAACTGGTGTTGCTGAAGTCAACATAGCTCTTTAGATACTAGATTTATTCCTTGCTGAAACTCTAACCCCAAACTGCTAGTAATATATATGCTATTTCACTAAGCGGTTACTGTGTCTCTCCCTCTGTGACTTGCACAGTTTTTAGCTGTGCATAACTAGAGTGATGAACACTACAGAATATTCCACTGTTGAACTTTCTGAAGCTTGGGGTGTGAGTGCTTACTCACACCACTTGAATCAGTCACCTGGCTGGGGAGCCTTGGCTGCCCCCAGTCCTGTGGTGCCACCAGAGAGCCATTCAGAGAACCTAACGTTAGGCTGTAATTAGCTCTTAATCTAAGTGCTCCATTAACTCTATTAGGAGCTTTGGCTCCTGATTTAGACAGGTGTCTCAAATCGGGCTATGTAAATAAACCCCAGATAGTTTCCATAGCTAAACCTGACACTCCACCAATTTCAAATGAAGAAGATGAGCAATTAAATAATTTTGCACCCTATTTCCTCTGCTCAGCAGTTCTCAGCCTTAGCTACCCCCCTGCCATGTCAACATCTCAGTGTTGATTGTGAACAACTCCATGGGGTATAGTAATTTGTGTTGACTATATCTCATGTACTTGGGTGGTTACTACTACAGGGCTTAGGTGGTCTTACTGAATTCTGCTGCCCATGGTTTTTGCTGTATCTCTTTATAATAAAAGAGTTTCTATCACATGTTGCTCTGTATAAGCGATCACACAACACAGCTGGTGGGAGCAAATTGCAGTAAAATAGGAGTGTTTACAGAAATTGTGACACTTTTCACTGCTCCAGAGTAAGAGCACTCCAGTTTTGCATGGGTGTCCAGTAACACTTAGAGTCAAATAAAAGTTCAAATAAACAGATCACAATTTACACACATAGTGCATTCACCATGACAGCTATTCATGTGTGGCTGATTCATAAACATATTACAAGTAAAAGGAACCATTTAATTTGACTTGGGTAGTCCTAGGGGTTGTTCCCATCACTGATACATAATTTTCTTTGGCCCTCTTCAAGTAAGCCCTGACGCCTTTCTGTGTTCACCTTGCCTTGTTGCACTACATGTCTTTGCAAACTCCCGTCCTCCTTCAAAGGCCACATTTCTGCCCGTAGTTGAGATTGCTCTCAAGTTTCTTCCTTCCCCTTTGAAAGTTTCCTTGGTTTACATCCTTCCTTGATGGTCTTTTACCTTCATCCTCCCCAGCTTGTTAATAAAAACAGAGGAGTGAGTTGAATTTCTGTCCTGTGAGCAGTTCGGGAAGGGACAGAGCTGCCCACCACAACTCAGGAATTGAGGTCTGTCAACACTTTAGGCGTTGCTGGCCAACACTGGCTAGGGAATCAGCAAAATATTTTGCCGCTCCTCCCTGCTCTCCATCCATAGTAATCTTTTACTCCCTTCCTAACCACAGTCTTGCATCCCTAGACAGCTCTATCAACATCTGGAATCTACCCCATCCTGTGCAGCCAAATCCCAATCTGCTGAACTGCCTCAGGTTCATGAGAACATTGCCCATATCAAGATAACAATAATGATACAACCAAGATAATGGTTAGCTCCCAAATGGGACCTTGATGTCCATGGAGACTAGCACCCAAAACTGACTGAGGCTGACAATGGCTAAGCACCAATATAAAACATCCTGGGAAAATGATCTCCTGTGATTCACCTCCTAAATTACAGCTCTTCTATCTGGCGCTTCCTGCATTTGCAGTTTTCCCACTTACTGTCAAGGAGGGATGGGGTTATGATGAGAAAGGGGAACAGCAGCCTTGGACTCTGCAAAGCAGATCTGAGAGGAGATTTTTGCTATAAATTTGCTAGCCAGTTAATTAAACACATCTTTACATGGATCTGAGTAGCTATTAATCTCAAACCAATGATGTTTAGAATTTTACATGCAATTTGGTTTGATAATTTACACAGACTCCTTCAGCTGTCTTGCTGAAGCAAATCCACCAGTAGCATTTATGAATTCACATTTCTGGACGAATTCTGGATCACTTTTATCCCGGAACAGTGAAAAGTGTCACAATGGCTGTAAATAGTCTCATTTTGCTGCAATTTGCTCTCACCAGCTGTGTTGCGTGCCTGCTTGTACATAGCAACACGTGATAATAAGTCTTCTATTATAAAGAGATAGAGTCACAAAAACCCCTCTTCCTTTCATGTTTGTCAGCATACGCTGAGGGACACCTAACCATGTGGTGTGCGTTGCAAACCAGCTCTCCTTCTTCACTGGCTAGTGGGAAACATTCACTGGGTCCCTACACACATTTTGGCATCTGGTAAAGGTTTAAGAATTCCTCATCTTCCACCCAGAGAATCATCTTTCAAATTGAGATGAACTCTCAAAAGATGACAACTCTGACCCAAAAAGCATTTCAAATGCTGCACTTGCAGAAAACTGATTGTTGCAAGATTCCACTGTGATGATTAAGCGAATGTTTGGGAAGACCCTGAAAACTGCAGAAAAGAAAAATTTGGCGTTGTTATTCCATGTAAATTCATCCCTGACAGATTAGATTTTACCCAGTGGCACTTTCAATTACATGCCTCAAATAAGGTTTTAATTTAGATTTAATAAGACAGTTATTGCATGCTAATTAAATACTAATGGATTATTAAAAACATATTTTCTGCAGGTTTAACAATCCCATAGTAAGCACATCTATCTAAACCTGAATACACATGGTTTTAATCAGTCATTGGAATTAAGTTAAAACATAATTGCTGAAAGTTGAAGTATGTGATTGGACCCAAGAAGACAATTACAGTATGTCTATTACACAAACATGGATATGATGGAAGAATTAATAGGCAATAATTATATTTATCTGCTAAATAATGGTATTGATTTAAAAGTATTCATATGTCACATGTATTAACCGTATTTAAATGAAAAAAGGATATAGAAGAACAAATACATTGCATTAAGTGGACTCATACACAGGACTTGTCAGTAAATTGCATTTCTTTTAAAAACGATTCTCAACTAAGAGACATTTCATTATTCTTAGACACAGATTTTTGCTTAGAAGTAGTATAGTGCACTTTTTATATAGTGTCAGTTAACAAAAATATATCTTTATCACTTGCCAAGAATGATGTCACATTTTCGGTCTTTGGCCAATTCCTTAGCCAATTGGAGACTACTTCTGAAGCATGTAAAACTATTTATCTTTCAAAAAATCTGGCAATCTCATTGAACCCTTCTACACATATTGATGTATTAGGTGCCCCTAGCAACCCAGTAAACAGAAAATAATCTGGAGGATTATCTTAAATACTGAGATAATTTAGCAATTACAGGTATTTTAATTAGCATTGGTAAAGACATCCTTAAAAAAAATTGATGGTTTAATGACCAACCATCCCCTGTTGCTCCAGATCACAGAAGTCACAGTAACAGGCTGCCCCACTGAAGTCCTTACCATGCCTGATTCCATGCCGAGAGGATACGGGCACCGCAGGAAGCCCTCATCACAATACCTTTAATTAACACTCGGAACTGTAGAACGCCAGTTACTGAAGCAAACTATACGCTCTGAAACTATTACCAGCTTTTTAGGATATTCTTACCTTTCTCTACACTATTGACACAAGCCTGCAAATACAAAGGAATCAAGTCCATCTTTCTGCAACGCAGGGATTACCAGCATTTGTTAATCTAGTCATACTTTGTGCTCTCGGCAGTTCCCTCTCAAAATCTTTTGCAGAACAATCAGCTTGGGAAGAGAATAATATCCCTTTAGTTGCACCAGCGCAAAAGTGGAAACGAGGACTTTCACAGCAGGAACCCCCTGTTTAAATACCTTGGCACAAGAGATGCCAACATAGCCGTCAAAAACTAATCACATCAAAAAGGAAAGTTTATTTGGTGGTCTCACTGCATACGCCAGTTGTGAGCACTTTAAAGCTGCTCTCTGGTTCTGTGCTACGGCAGCAGGACAACCGCTGGAATAAAAAAGGTGTTGCAAGCCAGACTAGAGGTACCTTGGCAGGCTGTGTGGGTGAGCTTGCATTGCTCCTGCCAGCACTACAATTATTAGATGCTATCATCCCCTTGCATTCACTAGTACATGCAAACTTTTAAAACAAACAAGCAAATCAACCACACAATGAAGTAATGGGCTGTTTTGCATCTCTCCTGGCATGGATACAACCTCATTCATCTGATAGCCACGCTACTGAAACCAAAGCACAGAAAACTCAAAGTCAAACAAATGAAAACGCATGGACTTATTCTTGTACTCACTCTCCCAGACAGCACAGGAAAGGAGAGACAGTACAGAACATTTGCAGCGGTATCTATGGGATGACAAGCACTTAAAACCATTCCACAGCACAAGCTCAGAGCTAGCACTTGTGCCAAGTTTCAATGACATGCTTCAGTAACACGAATTGCTTACTGTTGGGCTTCATTTAACCATCCTGTTTCTAGCAGTTCTCTGAACTACGGATTCTTTTCCCCGAGAATACAAAAGCCCAAGGTATGAGTTCATTGCTAAAGAACGAAAGCATCTCAGCAGCCCAGGCTGCCTGGTGATTTGCTGAGCTTCTCTGCGCCAGTTGTGAGTTTTCTTCTAATTTAACTGTTAAGGTTTAAGCTAAAAAGAATCCACTCAGTGAAGCGCTTTATCTATGCAAGCATGATCCTAATCCAAGCCAGGAACAACTCTCCAATAAGACTTTTGTTTGTTTGTTTAATTGAGGAAAGGTAGTACTCCTAAAACACTCCAGTGCTTGCAGTAAAGACTGAGGTTATTTGGGGTTTGTAGAAACCCTGTGGTTTGGTCTCACCTTTAGAAAAGATGTAACTAAAGCACCTTTTTTTGCTTTTTATGAATCACTAGACAGGCAACAGGCTTTTTTCCCACAGAAAGCCGCATTTGCCTCAGTGCTCCAAAGCAATCTGTAAAACTTGCCTCTATCGCTGACTAATTATTACTGTTAAGCAAATGTTTTTCTAATGCTTATATCTGATGCCATCAGACAAACTGTAATTTGTGACCAGCCTTTGTATTTGGTAATAGCCTAACGTCGCGGAGTCAGAATCCATTCATTAGCTCTGGCAGGCAGCTCCAGCCTCCCGTACAAGGAGCAAAGATTAATGCGGACATTGTACTCGGGGTGGCCCTCATACTGCGAACCCCATGGTTTCAGCTTCATTTACGAATCCAGAAATCTTTTTTTCTTTGCTCAGGAGTAAAACTGTTAGTGAATTAAAACAGTGATATTCGTAAAGAAACTTAACCATATAAGACATCCCTGATTTTTACATTATTTACACATAAACTAGGATATTCATCCTACTTAGTTTGAATTATATGCCACTAGCTGTTCCATGTCCCCAGAAATGCACTGGGACAAATTTTTGATTGGAATGTGACTGACAGGGGTGGGAAAGGAAATGTTCCAACTTAGTAATGAGAATGATGCCTAAATGTGAAATAGAAGCATATTCCCAGAAAACAATTCAGAACTGGTGAAATTCAGGCACATCCTTTGCTCTGTCTTCTTCAAAATAGGCAACCCTGTAGTAAGATGTACTGTACTTTCCTACACTTCCAGTTTGCGCTTTGTGTTGTCAGCTAACAGTTTATTTCTGGCTTTTTGAGGTGGTTTAATTTATCTCATACTTTTCATCCTAAATACTTGTTCCTGATTGCAAATTTATCTTTTGACATTAAAGCTCATGCTGATAGGGAAAAGTAATTTAATCGAGCAATTTAAGACTTGATTCCCCAAACTACTTGAGCATCTGCTTAATTAGATGCTGAAATGACACTACGACAAAGCACAAAGACTCACAGTGTAACTGTGAACTGGGATGTTTATTGTCTGGGTTCTCTCTGTTTTAATTTCACTCTATATCTGCTATCTATTAGCCATGCACAATATGTAAACATAAATAAACATTATCTAAATTGAACTGTAAATACAACGTGCAATTATTCTGAATTAAAGTTTAGTAGATTGTAAGAAAATAAGATAACCTGAGAATACGATGCTTAAGCTATCCATGCCTTTTTAATGTATTCATTTAGCTTAAAAGCAAAACAGAGATAGCATATCTCTTGCAGAGCTCATCAATGACACCAGACAGACTACCCAACATGTCTTCAATAGCATCTTCTTTTACTGAAACAAAAGGACTGAAGAAAAAGAAGGATTCAACTCCACTCCTCCTTGTATATAGAAAATACATATTCTCAAAATGCCCATCATTTGGAAGAACATTGTGAGGAAATTATGAGTTTGTCCATAATTTCTTAAATTATGTGTTTGTTCATAATTCCTTTATGTGCAGAATTGACAGAAGTTACACTAGTGTAATAAATTTACTTTTTCTCTTCTTTCTTCAAAGCAAAAGAAGTTAAATTCCAGTCACAGTTATGCCCTCAGGGAATCTAGGGTTTCACTAACACAATAGCAGTGAGTTTATACAGTCCAAGACACCCCAGGAAAGCCATGCATAAATGTCAAAATATCCTATTTCTCTACTGTGTATGTTTCTCTATCTCATAGTAGCTTTATTTCAAGTAAACTTCATTTACAGGTTCCCATTCCTTTGTACTCAGTTTTCATCAGTAGAAACGTATCTGTAAAGTCTAGAGTCCTCTCTGGTTGTCCTCCTGCATGCACACCCCCAACAGCCCCTTGCCCCTGCACATTAAGACTCACCCCATCCTAAACAGCCTCCACCGAGGATGGGGAATCTTTCCATTGCTTAGGGCAGAATTAATGTGTTTGGGAGGCCAAAAAAACCCACACACCTTAGTACTATCCAAGAATAATGCCTAAAGAAGTAATAGCTGCATCCCCCGTGGCCACATGAGATGACATCATGGGTCCTTCCAGACCCAGAGCTGCTGGTTCCCCTGGGCCCCACCAATTCAGAGGTCTTCCTGAATTGAACATACAAGTGATTTCTGCCCTCTAAACATCACAGAAGCCATTAATCATGACCTCATGGTACACACAAGGAGGAGAAAGAAATAGAAAGTGCCAAACTTATCTTTTAAGTGCCTTTTGCTCTTTCCAAGTTATTTCTAATAGAGGCAAGACATTTCTTCAGTGCCGACTTCTCCACTGTTCTTTTAGCAATCACTAAAGAGACTATATATATATATATGCACATATACACATACACGTTATTATAGAATGAAAGGTAAGAAGACTGACCTAAATGCATCAGAAGTCGAGAAAGCTGAGCTTTTAAGCCAATGACTTGTCAAAGCCTGCTCAGTGTTTACATGCTGTCAGAGCAGAGCACAGACCATGGACCTGCTTGGAAGCAGAGACAGGGAGAAAAATGAATCTGGGAGGACCACAAGTCCAGTGAAGTTCATAGAAAGGCTTTGTGCATGCCACAGTGCATCAATAATATACCTTTTATTAGATGTAATAAAGTCTTGGCAAAGACAGGTGGTGACTCAGGAAGCACAAACAAAAATAGAGAGTCTGAAAAAGTAAGCAAAACAACTCCAACCCATTCCAAGTTTGAAAGAAATATTACCAAAATCAAAAGCAACGTCTGGCAACTAGTCTCCCCACCGCCTCAATTTAATTCTGACTGTGCTTCATTAGTGTTCAGAGATGGCTTTAGCAAAGTCCAAAGGCCATCAAAGACAGACAGTTCAGAGCTCCTACCCTCAGACAGCTCACGGATCATTTCTCCCCTAAGGAAGCTTCTGAATATAGAGCAGAAACACCCTCTACAAAATTTCCAGAATGGAAACCAAAATATTTCTCTGAGGATATTTTTCCTCTACTCTTGGGCTGGTAACCTGATGTGCACCTTCTCGCTTGAACTTTCTTCTCCGGGCACTGGCATGGGCGCAGCCCCTTGGGTTGCTGACCCTGCGGAGGGTCTCAGAGCAGCCGGGGTGGCTGGCTCACCTCTGAAGGCAGTTCAGGCAAATCTGATTTATTTTGCATTTTAAACAGGCCGCGAACATGGACACAAGAAGCTACCACATCTCAGCTGAGGGAACAGATTAGGCTGTTCAGCCTCCATCCTAAGAGCGTGTCTGACTGCGCCTTAAGGAGAGGGCTCCACCGTGCCGCACGGGTGAGCGCCGAAAACCCAAGACTCTGCGGGTGCTGTTAGGAGCTGACACAGGACGCGTCAGCCTCTCCTGTGCTGTTGGGTCTCATGTTGCAAAAGGGTGTGGAGATGGCAGGCAATGTGGAAAGCAGTGGTCAGTGTTGGGTGTTCTTCATCTTCTAGGCGTTGCTAATGCATGGTTTTGCAAGCAAGGTCAAATACATGAAGTCAAAGGACACAGTTTTTATATGTTCTGGAGAGGGCTTTTACAGTTACCCTAACTGAAAATGTGGCTTTTCATATTCATTTGAAGAAAACAATGCACATACTACTAATAACTCAGAGTCATCAAAAAGTACTAGGCTATTAATATATCACAGTGACATGTCTCAGTAAAGCTTTGGAGACAGAGAGAGAAATACCGGTGGAGGACAGTCTGGTTTTATGGTGGTGGTGTCCCTAGGCCAAATCCATCCTTCGCAAGACTGTGCTGACACCATCAAAGACACCCCAAGGATGAATTAGACTCATTACATCTTACATTACATAATGAGATCTGTATAGGGGAATTTCTTACAGTCTTACTGCTACAGCTTCTAGTGTTAAATAGGATTTATACATCCTTAACTTAAAATGAAGTTTCCAAAGTGTTTTAAGGCATACATCACCTAGACTACGTAAACCTAATTTATGAAACAGGTTTCCAAAACATACACGCTCCGGTCTTTGGCCCGGGCTGTTCCACAGCATCGCTATGTGCTGTTAAATGGCGGCTGTAGTCCCACTCAGGACCAGACTATACTTCCCAGCTGGAAGAAGTGAGCCCTAAGAGACGAGAACATAAAACGCTGCTGATACCTTGTGATCTCCAGAAGACAAAAAGCAAGTACTGTCCCCACGGCCAACGATAAAATGAGCCATTCACACACCGAAATACTCTTGCCAGCAAAGCCCTCTGAAGCTGTCTTCTTTTAGGTACCGGAGAAATAAAATGCAAGGCACAGGACTTGTCCTTCCCACTATGGGTTAAACCTGGGTAAAACCGGGTACATCCAATGAACCTGAAGGAGGAGGTGAAATAAGACTGTCTGTACGGTTGCAAGCTCTGTGCTGCTTTCGAGCCTCCAGAAGAGAGCTCAGCTTGACATTGAAAAGCTTTGTAGAGGTTGGTCATTCTCTCAAACTTGACACAGCCATAAATCCAAGGCACTGTGCAGCCAGGCACAGAGTTGTTTTTTTTCCCAGGATGAGAACACATCTGAAACAACATGCTCAGACAGTATGGTATTATTTACTTACAGCTGAGCTTAGGAGATCGGGTAGCAGCCTCAGAAATTATCCCAATTATTTGAAATTGCAGTATAGTGTAAGAATTTTGTCAGGAGAGAGGAGTGCAACAGACAGCGTGGTGGGAAAAATTAAGATGGCTTTTTTTTTAATAAAGCAAAATGAACCAAGGCAAATATTCAAAAATAAGTTACTAAAAACCATTTTATAAACTAGCTTTAAAATCTCTTAATAGCATTAGCTTACCTTCTGTTGTGTCTGAAGAAATATGTATGAACCAATAATGTTCTCATGAGATTTCATTACTGAAAAGGCTCATTAGAAAAGGCATTAAAATACTAATTACCTCATAAACTATTTAGTTGTGTACCCACTGGGACAGTACTTACGGGTGCTCAAGCTCTTCATAGATCCAGCTAATCAATTAATGCTCATTACAACCAGAAAGAGTATGCAGACTGCAGCATGCAGGAGAAATAAATAAGTCAGAGGTTAGCAAAGAAAGTGACTTGGCTGTAATCGAGCCTTCCTTTGTAACGCAACTGTTGTCTGCTACGATTTAATTTTAATCAGCCTTTTTGGTACTTCTGGTAACGTGACTCTTCTTGTCTCAAGAATCTCAGCTATTGTTATTGCTCCTTGAAGTACATAATTTATTATGGGAGATACATCAAATGCCATGTGGAGATTCAAGTGGACAGGTATCAGTGTTCACTGATACCATGCTAACGTTACCTGCTGGGTGTGTACATGAAGAGGAGAAGGGCTTGGGGGTGTGTCTTGTGTGGTTTTCTCCTTCAAAGAAGAGCAGCCACAGAGATGCAGATGCACTGCCAGCTTTCCTGCACATGCTCCCCAGAAAGCAAAGCCCAACACCAGTGCCTACCTTCCACCAAGGCTCAGGAAAGGGTAGGAGGTGTCTGCCGGTGAGAACTGGGCTCTCACAGTGTTTTACAAACACCGTGGGGGAAGGGGTCTTGCACATATGCTCCTTCACTTCAGGAGCACCAGGACTGCGGACCCTCTCTCCTCACTGGACATGGCTGCCCAGTATTGACATTGGGAGCACCTGGAGCCTGGATGGAGCCTGCTGGGCTCCTCTCCTTGCCTTTTGCTGAGGCTCCTGCAGGGAGGCTCCTTGGCATACGTGCTGTCACCATTAGCCTTGTGTGGATATCAGTCTACCACTCATGATGCTAACATCCCACTGAGAAACAAGCGATGGAGATCGACCTGCAGGCAGCCCATGGCTTCAGGCAAATGCCATTTCCCAACCACATGCACATCATGATTTCTCCTGTCCTGTAACAGGCAGGAGGCTGGCAGTGTGTTTCTGAAAGAAAGACACTTTGGGAAATGTAGGTCTCAGCACGATCTACAGCATCTCTGGTTAAAGACATCCAGGACTTAATCCTGGTTGCTTACCATCTCCTTCACACATGCAACTCAAGAGAGCTTCAATTCTGCTTGAGACCTTAAAAATCTCTGCAGAAAGATCTTACATGCTCCAGAGAAATGCATGTCCATAGTCTCTCTTGTTTTCACTGTGGAGGGGACAAACCAAAGATGGGAACTAGTAAAGTGAGGAACTCTAGAGCTACTTCATCCAGCTGGTCATTGCCCAGGTTGTGGTGGTAAGGAACCTTAGGGCTAGCCTAGCTCCTCCTCTCAGAGGAAAGCACATGCTGGATGGGTACTACAAGTCACAGCTATGTTATTTAGATTTTTGTGGGCAGTATTAAACTAGCTTCATATATACCAGTTTTACTAAGACTAGTATAAACACATCTTGAACTTTAAGTGTAGAAGAAAGGGAAGTTTTACTTTCTAAAATCTTTTAAATGGGATCAAGCTACTTTGTTTTCTGAAATGAAGGATTTGGGTATCCTTGGACAATCCCAGTAACCACAAATTTCACCAAGGGCAATTAATTCCTATTTTAATTCTCAGCAGTGATGCATTTATATACCAGTTTTTGCATAAACCCTAGATTACCTCTGGGAACTCTTTACTCAACTAATTCAAACATTGTTTGGATCAGGTTTCCAATCAAACTAATCCACCACTAGCATCATTTAGAAGACGGACAACTCTCTGCAAATTGATGTAGCAGAACAAATTTCCCAATCTTCATGCAAATGGTAGTCATCCTAAATGTTAGTAAGTGATTTTTGGATAATACGGATGGATTTTCAGTTATTTATTGTTCTTCAACATTCTGAAGTATTTCAGGAAAAGTGGTTTCTTAACAAAAGAAATCTTATGAAAAAGAAATCTTACGAAAAGATAAGGCAATGCACAAATAAATAGATGGACAAAGCCAAATAGGCATAGAAAAGATTATGCTTGCACAGTAAAAGTGCATGGAATGAGGAAAAAAACCCCCACCAAAACCACAGAAAAGAAAAAAAATCACAAATGTGCACATGTGCGGAAACACGCACATCTGCAGACATTTGACCAACAACGCTGGAGCTCTTCAGATTGTTAGCTGTTACTGTCGCCTACCACTGCCTCTTGTTTAAATGAAGTACTCAGTCCAGATTTCGTATACATCCAGATATTAATGTTTTGGCAGGATTTTTTCATTTAAGAGGATCCCTAGAAGATGAAGTTAGAGCAATATCTGTCACAAACCCCCAAATACCTAGTTTTCTGTGACACCCCCACACACACCCCCACACCCGAACACCAGCCTTCAGAGCAGCTGTACATGTCCATCAGATGGAAAGCAGATCAGGGCTTCACCCATCCTTATCCTGGGTATCTACCGCCTGTTATGTTGGCAGCCAAAACAAAGTTCACGCTTAACCTCATGCTAAAGAGCTTCTGTTAACAGTCGGGAAACACAGTCCATCCTCTTTACATATATTTCTCCTGAACCACAAGCAGCACATAAAGCAGACTGTAGTCAAATCCAGTAATGATGCTAGGTATTTGGGGAAGAAAAAAAAAAAAGGCAAAAAGTTGGCACAGTAAGGCAAATGTCATACTTTGGTGTATAGTGGTGTTCTGTCAGAAGCCAGACATATTAAAAATATTTACATAATTTAAAATAATTTGTACAGGTCTAGTAAAGTCTATTTTGGGCTTTGGGCTTTAATAGAAGTTTAAACATTTGCTAGATCCCATTGGACTTCATGTGTAACCTTGGCATTTGAGGGCAGTATTGAGGATATGCCATTACTAAACTTTTCATATTAGTATGAGTGTGAACTGAAATACCATAAAAAAAATATAACAATATTTCTTGCGACTTGAAAACAGCCCTGGACTTTATATCCATTTCCAGATGGGAAACTAAAAATGTACTCTATGTTTGCACATGTATACTCAGAGGTGGCTTTTAGTCTAATTTAAACATTCCAGAATAATGTGGCCTAAATATAACAACACGAATCATCCATCAGTTTCAAAGAAATATCTGGCAATTTTTCATTATGAATCATTAGGGACAGGTACCAATACCCGTCACTGACTGGTGTAGGAGAGTCAAAAACTCCTGGTGATTGCTTGGTATGATGAATCAATTATAAAAAGTCTCCTGATATTATTTTGGGGCTTAAAGAAAATAATTTATCTTTAAATATTATGTAATGAACACCTATAGGAAGCAGAGTTGAAAATTAAGTCAGAAAAAGTTCATATACGATGCTGGAAGAGTTGGCAAAACACCAGCGTGCAAAAAGATGAGGCAAATACGTACTGTATTCTAAATAAAAGAATAACATTAAAACCAAAAGCCAAACCCAACAAAATGCTTACCTGGCAGTATCAAACTGTGGAAGTGCCAGAGCTTGCCTAAAGGAAAATTTTGAGATTCAGAAGTATAAACTAGGTCCTCAGTTGATGCAAAAACCACACAGTTCCTTTGAAGTCAATGAATTTATACAAGTTTACAGCAGCTGAGGATCAAGGCTAAATTTTAGAAGTAATTTTTGACTATACCAAAAATGTTGCCTCTGTTTTTTTAGAGCTAGAGGAATGTGAAATTCTATTTTAAGCTGCTTATGGGACTTGTTTCCTTTCTGAACACTTATTTTGGAAAATTAAAATGGAGAGGAAAGGAGAGGAGAGGAGAGGAGAGGAGAGGAGCTGCAGTGAAAAGGTGGCTATTTTGTTTTAAATTCTTTCCAGTAGACTGAAAAACAAAGCTACAGGAATCCTGGCTGCTGTTTTTCTATTTTACAAAAGCTTTCTTTTTTTTTACAACATAATTTTAAGACCAAGCTTTCATGAATGAAAATGTAATATAATGAAGGTAACAATCCTAAATTAAAGTATTTCCACACTGGTATTGTTACTAAATGAAGAACTTGATACTATCTTAAAATAAAATTTTTAGAACATTTTTCAATATGGTGATGAGTTGGTTTCAGTGTGACTTTAATATATAAAATAGGAGAAAAAATAGCACATCCATGACTAGGAGAGGGAGGTTTTGCATAAATTAAATTCTATTCCTAAAAGACTGAGAGTCTTTTAGTCAAATCTTTAAAGTTCTTCTTTAGCTGGCCAAAGTCCATGTTCCCCCTGCCTCTGCAACATTAATGGGAAATGATTCCAGTTATATCAAGTATTTTGCTGTCTTCTTTGTAACATAAGTCACTTAAAATGGGGTAAACTATCTAAAGCAGAGTAACTTGGAGGTGCCCACATTGCCAGAGAAATTGCAATCAGTCCTCAAGCGCGTGAGCAACAAGCTGTGAGTAAAGACTGCCCAGGTCCCTGGGGGGGTCCAGTAAGGTGGGCTACGCAGTAATTGTAGCATAGGGAGGATACAGAGCGCAGAGGACATGACCAGCTACACTACATCCCATGCAGTCTGACTACAGAGCACATCTGGGAAGATTATTCATAGCATTTCATACACTAAAATCTCAGATAAACATTACTGGCCAGCAATTTGCTAGTAAAAACCGCAAGCGGAGCAAAGTTTGCTGCGTAAGTGTTTCCAGGGTGGGAGACCCAGCCTGTCCCAGTTTTAAAATTACCTCCTTGATAACTCTCTGAACATAAATAAGAGAAGTTGCACTAATGAACATCTGGAAGACAGTATATAACCCTCCCACTGCTGAAAAGTGTCACTGGCCATATCTGACAGAAGAAACAACAAATGCTGTGAGCATTTCCTCAGACTGAACACAGCTTGTAGCAGTATTTCAAATATGCCTGTGATCTTAGAAAGAGCTCTACAGGGGTATTCGTTAGTCCTGGTTTGGATATGGTTGACATTATGTGAAAGTAAGTGCTCCCCTGAGATTTCAGTGAAAGCCACGATGCCAGGGAAGCTGATCTCACAAGGCTTCCATCATCTCGGATGACAGAAGTCTCAGAAGACCAGTTAATTTTTGTCATTCTGAGCCAAAATCTCATCAGTAAAGTTCAGGAAATTTCAAGGGCATTAAATCCAAACACAAACCATCACCTTCATTTGGATTTGAATTCTAAATTTTAGTCTGCACGCCCTGTAAGCTTGAGGAGTTCAGAGCCTCCCCATTCTTTCACTAGTCCTGAAAAAATACTATATTTCAACAATTATATTGATATTATGAATATTAATAATTAATATTAACTTGAAAAAAATACATATACATAAATTGTACTCAGACAGAAGTTGTGTTTTCTGGAAGTGGCAGCCAGAAATTCTTCTGTGCTTGTTTCAGCTCTTCCACTGACAAATTGTGTGGCCTCTAGTGAGTCACTTCACTTTTCTCTCTCATTCAACAGCCTAAAATTATTTATCTCACAGGCACGCTATCATAATTAATAAACTGCTTCATTAGCTACTGTATAGTTTTTAGAAAATGCTTTTTAAGCCTGTCCATAAAGAAGGGATTTATTGCCGTGAGATTTTTGCTTCCAGCTCTTGTGTCCTCAGTGGTTAAAATATGCAGCTGGTAAAGTGTGTAACGCCATCCCCTCTGCCCCAAAGCCCATCGCTTGTCATGAGATGCACTCGTACCTCCCAAGCAAATGCCAGGCTTAACGTGCAGTGGCCTGAAGTGCAAAACAACTTTCATTATTCATGTTGGAAATCTTGGAAAGTGAAAGCTGTACAAATTCCAAGCAAAAGACTGAAATATATCTACGCAAAGCAGAACTTCCCTGTAACACAACCTTGTTTTTATTTTTATAATTTCCTTTTTCCCTGGCTTTGCTACCATAAGGACTTGCTTTTTCTTCACCGGCTCCCACTGACACACAACTTTACACAAACCCTTTTCTGGAAGGGATGGTTCAGCACCAAGCAAGTCGCCCTCACGTATACACATGCATCTGACTTCAGTTTCAAAACCTTACAACGCACAAAAGCCAGCAGTTCATATGTTGGGCTAGATGATAGCTACAGCAAGCAAATATTAGGATTGCATTTCAATTATTGCTATGGTTACAAAACCAGGGTGGACACTGGAGGGAAAAGGAGAAAGAGCAACAAATCTACAAAGACGGTAAATCCTCTGAGGAAAGAGAGGGTGGTGGAGAAATAGAGGGAAAGAGAAAGGGTGAGGGCTGGTGGGTGGGGGAGAAAGCGAGGTCATTTTAACACCCAGCTGAATAAAGGCAAACAAGATAATAAAAAACCAAGTTCTTCTAAGGAAACAGTGCTGATAAGATCACCGCAGGACAAAGTGACACAAAGAAAGAAAAATGCAAGGAATTGTTACAACTTGTGTCTGCAACAAGCAATGCAATTTGTATGCACTCGGGAGAAGCAAGATCAAATATTCAACGCGTATTCGCAGCAGCTATGAGCAAATGAACCGCCTCGCTTCTCTATTGCACTTATTGAGCCACTGACAGCTTAAGAAGAATTAGTTCCTACCCAGTCTAGTTCATAATCCAGCATTTAGGCATGATGGGTACAAGGTCCTGTTTCGGTAAACAAAACAAAATATGATTAGCTTCACCCATCACGTTAATACCTTAATCCACAGCAAGGCATACTGTCTGCAGGCAAAGTTACTGCCCGGGGAGGATTTTAAAGCGTAGATGAGGAGCACACTGAAAGGTTGGCTTTGGGGACTTTAAAACACAAGCGCAAATGTAACAGGAGATACAATTTCAGAACAGTGAGTTTTGTCAACAGTTGCAGAAGCACCGTGTTTTTTAACTATTTAACAGTCCCTTCCTTGAAAACATTTCTCAGTTACGGATACAGGAAATTTTGTCACAACTCTTTTTTTTTTTTTTTAAATTGGAAGGCTTCACTTGGCACATTTTTTTTTTT
>WAAD01020015.1:21798-33691 GCA_013389945.1 Fregata magnificens | reverse complement strand
AGATCCTTTTAAACAGTGACCAAAGTTTCTAATCAGTTGCCACCTCCATCAAAATCGACAGCTTGATGCTTGTATAAGTGACTCTGACACATCTCAAAGGATTTTTACATTTCCCTTACCCTTTCTGGAAACTGGAAAAACATTAACAATGACAGAGAAGCCATGAAAAAGGACATTCTGTTCACTTCCAAAATATCCCTTACCTCTAGTCACCCCTTCTGCTTCTGTACAGAGATTCCTTTCATAGGAGCTTATTTCAACAAGTATTTTAGACCCTATTAACATTCATAACACTAGAAAAAAAAATCTTGTATAGTTTCAGAAGAAAGGATTTGACTCGTGATACTTTGATCCCACAGAAAGTATGTCATGGGTGTTCAGTGTGAGATCTCAGGAAACCAAACTCTTTAATTTTACTAGCGCAAGGTTTGCCAGATAATTCTATTTTTTCTTTCTTAGATTTTTCAAAAGGAAGAGCATAGAACAAAGAAAATATGAAGATAACTCATCAAGCACACTGAAAAATATGAGACAATGCATTTACAATACAGAAAGTTCAGACAGCTCGCAGCTTCCAGGTACATTCATGAATGTCTGACCAAATTAGTGTTATGTCTCACGCAACTGTCTTAAAAGTAATGATCAGTTGGAGCATCTTGTAATCAATAGATGTGCCCACTGTCTCCTACTTGGGGGACAGGGTTGATGGATGTCTGACATGGCTGAGGTGAGACAGGGATAGAAGGGGGGGTTAATGTCACAATGAGTAGTTGCAAATGGCAATTCCTCCTCCTTAACATCAGTGTTTTAAACTTTAGGAAAATCTAGCCTACGTGAGTTTGTTCTATGTTCGGGTCAAAGGTTTTATAAGCAAACATTAAGAATACCACCACTGTATTTGCTAACACGACAAAAGAATTCAAGATCTATCCACAGTAGATGGACAGGTAATTTGTCTGTGGAACTGATGTCAGTGGTCAGATAAGATTTAGATAAGATAGGACCAAACATCTATTAGTTCCGGTAGTTTTGTTTCACTGAACAGCTCCAGGGATAACTAGAAGATATCACAGTTTTATGACAACAAAAAGTCAAGCATTTGTTGATGTGCACCACCCCCCTGTGCCTGCCTTTTGTATCCTTGTACTCTTTAGTTTATAGTCATTTGGAATCATTTCCACATTTATAGCTTGTTAACATGTTAGGTATCTAGTTCTTATAGGTTATTTAAATTACTAAATTCCATTAAGTCAAATTATCAGCATTTACCATATTATCATAATTATAGAGTTATGTTGGCTTCCTTATTAAAAAAAAATCTTTTCTATCTAATAGTTGAGATGTCCTAACTTCACCCAACTGTCTTCTGCTTTTCCTCCATAATTAACTGAAAAAGTCATCATAGCCTCAGGTTCAGTAAAAGCTGACTTATATGTGAGGATACTTAAAAGCAATTCTCTAATGCCAAGCAGAGTTATAGACCCAATTTTTGTGTACATTTTTTCTAAAGGTTAAACAAAGAAAGAAAAAGAAAACCTTCCCAAGTTTAGTACTGATATGCATGCATATTAGCATTTGCTTTCAAAATGTATTCCCAGGCCAGCCTCCATAGATAATTCCCTCAAATCAAGAACGTTTTATAAAATTATTGCAAGAGCATTATATGGACTTGGTAGACCACCTTTATCTTTTCACAACAGAACAAGAAATGGACCATTGTTTATTTAAAAGATAAAATCTGCATTCTTTTTCATAAAAGGTTTTAATTTCTTGGATTTACAGGTTACTTTATCCTATTTTCATAATCCCTTTAGAATTCACTGTTTTAAAAGAATATTAAGGAACCAAAAGTCGGGGACAGTTCTGAATTTGAACAGTGGGAAGTTTCCCGAAACCGCTTTTTTTTGCCAACTTGATCNTCAAAACTTAAACTCCTAATTTGCTAGAAGTTAATATTTTTTATTTATTTAATAAGTTAAACACATATTCACTTGAGTGTTCCTGCACATCCCATCTGGTTATAAGCATAACTTGTTTTCTAGTAATTGGGTTTTTGAATAGATTTATAAGAAACATTTGACAAGTCAGCAACTGCATTGTTATGAGTTCTGGTGTAGTATGCACTAGGTTAAGAAGGTTGTCTTTCAAAATAAAGATAACCTCAGTAGTTCATGAAAGAACTACTCCTCCTAGCAACTACCTCAGTTCACATTGTTAATTTACCGATCCTTATGATAGTACCTTTTGTTTCAGTATTTCATGAGAACAGTGTTTGTATTCTTGCCTCTCATTTGCAGATGATGAGTCTGTTTAGAATTTCTGCAAGGTATCTATCTCACTTAATCCAGTTAACGAGTTGCACCCAACCCAATGAGATGCAATGAGGTGTCCACACTTGAATATTCCAGATATTCACGTTCTACTTGGGGACAGTCACTTCTGATAGTTCTTTTAGCAATATGTTTTTAGATGATGCATTTACAGTATCAAACTCAAAGTTTTGTGCTGGAGATTACCTCTTCAGTAATCTCATGTAGATTATTTTTTTGGCTGAGAGTATTACAGGATTTTTTACTAGATTCAAATTATTTTTTTCCATTTCTGAATGCTACTTGAGAGCCATGAGAATTGGCTATACATCGACAAATGTTTGAAGATGAAAGCAAGTCGCTGGTTTATAGGAGGATTTAAAAAAATGTTTTCTGAATTCTTTCTATTGACAAAAACGTTAGTATTATTGTCTTAGTCTTTACAAAGACACTGAGATTTTGTTTTATTTCTCTGATTTATGCACTTAATGGAGATTGAGAATACAAAGATGGAGGTACAACAAAATGAAAGAAAGGATGAAGTGAGACAAATTATTCTCTCTCCAGTGGTCTGGGCATATGAAATTCATATGGATAATGAATATTGAAGACTTTCAGTTACAAACAGTTTAGTTAGCATCCCTTTTCCACAGTCTAATTCCTGAACACAGCAGTCAGCAGTAAAATTTGCACTGTCATGAGTTTTAGAAGTAATGAAAAATCTTCTATGGTGTACTTTGAATTCATTTTTGACATACACCTACTATGGATTTACAATAATTTATCTTGGGTGCTGAATAAGCCTCCTTTTTTCACACCTCACCACACCACTATTGTGAGGCTTAATTACAGTGCTGTCTCTTTTCCATTTAAATGTGTCGGAATTTATAGTATAACTTTCACACTTAAACCAGTTAACACTAAATAGTCATGTCATCCAAAACAGTGTTCCACTGAAGCTTAAAAAATTAATTTTTGTTGCAACTAAGTCCAATCTCCTGCTGGTTTCCCTTTCCCTCAGGAAGGATATGTTACTATAACTTAGCAATCAAATTGTTGTTAAAACATGTAGTACTGAAGTGTCGAGATAAATGTATTTTACTATTTTGTGCCAATTAATCAACTAATTAATGCTTAATTAATAAATATTAACCTGAATTTCTTGAAAACACATTCTGAACAGTTTAGTGTAAGCTGACTGTATTTAGGAATTTTGCAGCAAGAAACAAAATTATTTGTTTCTAATGTGAAGGTCAGTTTTATGATTTCTAGATCAAATTGTGAATCCATACCACTTTTGCTTTACACTAATTTTTATGTGATGTGTTCAAATCAAATAGCTTCTTACTCAGAATCAAAAAGTTGTTCTATACTTAAGAACTATTTATCAACTATAATAATTTCTCTAATCTATTCCTTTAGAAAATACCAAGTGGGTGGATTCCAGCACCCACACAGGTCCCTGGTGATGCTATGGTTTGGAATTTATTTCTTCGTTTTAATTAATTACAGAAAAAAGTCTCCAGGGAAACAGATCAAAAGAACATTCTTGTCAGCTCTAAAATAGCTGTCCTCAGTGGTATAAAACCAGCTGTACTTAATGGAGAAACATATAGCATTAGGTAACATTTTTGTGGCACTCCTGTTTTTATACTAATTTTTACCACAATGGAATATGGAACATTTTCATTGGAATATACCCAGTTGTAAAAAGCTGCTTTTATTTGATTCGTCCCACTTTTTTCTTCACAAGCTGAAAGCTGTTTCCTAGAGAAAAACATTCCTGTGCATAAGTATTTTATCAACAATACTAAACATTATATCAAGTCAGTTACTGGTAGACATCACAGCCCAAAATATTTTCCCCTGCCACTCCTGTGACAATCCTGTGCTACACACTAAAGCTATTATCTCCAATGCATCAGCAAAGGAGGTAACAGAAATTGACATCTAAGATCCTGTAGCCTAGTGCCTCACTGTCAAATATTGCGAACTTTTTCACATGTATTTGGCAGCATGCACTTTAATTCTAAATAATTCTGGATCCTTCTTAGCCAATTTTGCTGTACAGGGTAGACTTTAAACATTCATTGGAAGGTGCCTGGGAAAGCACTGGCAGACTCTTAGCATTTGTGGGATTTAACCTTAAAAACAGACTGTAGTGACATTAAAGAATATTCCATTTTCCAAACTATATATCCAGCTTGATCAACAAGCTCAAATTTACAATGTCTCAATATCGGGGCTGAAGGATTTCACTACGGACATAAGGAATGTTGCATCTCATATGTGGTGAACCTTCTGGTATTTGTGTGTGTGTACTTCAGGGGACAAAGATAAAGGTGGCATGAAGCGGAGCTGTATGTTCAGTGGTCTGCCACACACAGACTCCTGACACAGACTGACTATGCAGCCAACCACACAGCTGAAATAGCTGTACTGTTCTAACCCATCCAAAACATGCAAACTCCCCATCCAGGATTTTTTTTTCTCTTCTGTTCTAGCACAAGATAATCCAATGGAGACTTTCACCTATGATAAGGTTTAAGATACACCAGTTTCCATTAAATTCTACCCCACTGTAGATGATGTTAGAGATGATCTCTGCATTTTGCGAGGTTTGGAAATAGGAGCTTTATATAAATAAAAAGCCTGAAATCTTTCCTTACGATATGAAGTGCATGTTGTCAGTAGTGTTAGAGGCAAACACTTCTAGCCACAGTGCTCTGACATTATAACTGTTAAAGCATCTCTTCAGTCTTCTGAATTGACTCTTCCAAAATCAGCTGACTTAGAACCGAGGACTGTATTTTAGGTCTCAGAAAATCTAGCATTACAGGATGAAGATTGCTAACAACAACAACAATATGCAAAATGAACCAATAAAAATTTAACACTTCAATAATTCTGAAGGTTTTTATTTTTCTATAAAATGTGGTTTACAAGTAGAAAACAATTATGTGGTATGCTATAAATGGTTTTATTCATATTTCTATGGTTTATATAACATATGAAGTTTTTGTCACAACTCTGTGGGATAACTCATTTATACAGTAACATATCATCTACTACTTGCTGTTTGTCTTCAGATCTGTCTATCTATCCTGTTCTTTGTTCAATTCATTGATGTACAGATTTGGTTTTGGTATAAAAGTGAGCCAAAGTAACTTTGTTAAGGGTTGGTAAATCAGAAGGACATAATCCATCTTGGAGCTTCCAGATGCCCTGCTGTGCGTCTTTACCAATGGGCGGTTGCCTCTTTCCTTTCAAATGGATTTGAAATTCACAGAACAGCTGGTCTTGGTGATCCTAAATACAAATGCAGTGAAGAAGACAGAAGGTTTCTTTTATTTTCCCTTGTCACTTGTCCTAACCATCAACACAACAATTACATAGAACACAATGTGGTTTACATCACAATATTATGATTTCGAGAGTTCTCAGTCACTGCTGGATGTGAGAGCAGTAAAAGCTACCAATTTATAGAATTGAAAAATTGATTTAAAATATGCAAAAGTTTCACATACAAACATGCTGTTATCTTAAACTGAATATGTTGCATCATCATATTGTCCATACTGAATGCTGGAGTTGTAGTCTTTAACGTGCAAATCTATTTTCCAGCATATCCACAGAACTTAGTTGCCAAAGTACTAAGTAGTTTAAAAAACTGATACTTTTTGTTAAAGAGCAAACTCTTCTTGTTAAAAATTCTGAATAAGTTCTTCATTGATTTTCTTAATTTTCTTTTTAAAATATAAATGACTAACTCAACTATAACGCGTGTTTGACAGAAATAATTTGAAAGTAATTATACAGAGCCAAGCATTTAGACTCATGGGTAATTTTAATGCAGCTTCTTTCACCCTTTATAATTATGCACTTCTGGTGTTGTGCTATTGAGTGAACATTATCCTTTAAAAAATGCAGAGAAAGATGTAACTGTTCAAAATTCACTCTGCAGTATGAGACTTCAAGTTATTGTACAGAAGAGGAATGTGGAACAAAGAAAGCCCTTCTGTGAAGTCCAGTTGCATTTCCAGCAGGGACTTACAGCTCTCAGAACAGGTTTGTGAGATTTATTTTTCCTGTCGTAAAACCAACTTCACTACTTTGAGAAGGAACTGTACAGTGTCTACAAACACAGACCTGACACCTATGACCCTAAGATAAATAATCTTATTTTGCCTCATTTTGATTTTGCCTCTGGTCGTTCATCAGTAGAGTGAGGAGATGGCTAACACATTAATGGATTTTAAAGCTAGCTGCATTATTTAAAATGCAGAGATGTTTTCAATCAGTAGAATAATTTTGGATTTATCTCAGTTAAATGAGAACACAGTTTACAGCAATGTCCGTTCTTCAGTGAGTTTGAATTCTAGTGGTGGATAAAGGTTGGGTCTCCTA
Source organism: Fregata magnificens (assembly GCA_013389945.1). NCBI lineage: Eukaryota > Metazoa > Chordata > Aves > Suliformes > Fregatidae > Fregata > Fregata magnificens. Next base: position 26,975 of record WAAD01020015.1, on the reverse strand, counting down.
CCTGATCTTGTTAAACAAGACAACATAATGTCCTTTGGTACTGTTCATTCTTTAGTGGTCATCCATTGGTGTAAAGGAAAAGTTATAAATACCGACATTTCAAGAAGAACCTGACTTTATTGACCTTTAACTCCACAACATATTGGAGGTTATTATGACACAGTGAGATTTCCTGATTACCAGCCTGTAATGTTTACCACAGTGCAGGCTACATATCATTTTTCATTTAATTCTGAAGAGGTTGTGACTTTTTCCAGGTGTTGGCATGAAATTGGATATGGTCAAAGGCAAGTGTTTTATAGGAATTAGGTGGTCAATGAAGAAAAGAAAAAAATAAATGTGGCCAACAGTTAAACAAGTGGAGATGAACAAATGGAGAGTGCTTCATGACTGATGACACTACAGTTCAGCAGAAGCAGCAAGGCAAAAATGTCATACTGGAATTAGGAAAATTTGGGAAACTGTCTTCTGCAGCTAGACAGAAAACACATGCGCTGATTCATGTTATTGAGACCACTCATAACTTACTGATAGTTGAGTTTTCCAATCCATCTTTAAAGATAAGCTCACAGTTTTGGAAGATGTGTTCAGTCTATTGTTCCCACTGAGTTTAAGACCAGACTTGTTACTTGGAGAAAAGAATAACTTAATTTATTCTGGTAAATTACAGATTAAACACTTGACTTCAGGTCAAAATAAAATTAGAGGTAGATTCTTGAAAACCGTAGGTCTCACAATTTGTTACTTTATCAGCTGCTCCCTGTATCTGCTGTGGATGAGTCTAACTTTTCTTTGGCAAGATGCTTTTGTTGGATGTCCAACTTCTTGTTGTGGCCAACGCCAACTATTTTACTTGTTACCTATCCAGTCCAAAGGAAGTTGAAATTAAATGTTTAATCTCTGTGGTTTTGCTTGTTGTCTAATTTGAAAACAGTACTGTATGTTAATTTCATCTTAGTGATCTTTTCTGTTTTCCCTTCAGAAAAATTTTTACACATCGGTGAATTAGTAAAATTCAAATGTGCATTGGGATTAGGTCCAGTCTTTCAGAATGCTAATAATGATTCTCTCATCTTGGAGAATTTATCCTACATTTACCATTTCACATTGTTTTTCTAAACAATTTTGCTTTCTTAGTCCATACCTTTGTGAATTACTTTGTGCTTTCTGCAGTACCTTTGAGGACCTCAAACTAGTGTTCTTACATCATAATGTATTTTGTGGCGAATAATCTCTGAGAAGACTGTGATTTAAATTATACATTGCAGAACATTTAGAGAAACTGCTAGAACTCTTATGCTTAGTAACAAAACTCTCTAATAGTGAAGGAGAAACTGGACCACTGGAAGTTCATGAACAAAAAAGCTACTCTGTTCAGAGACTGGCAGAATGGAGAGAATGCATTGGAGGATTGGCATGACATACTAAAAAAATGTGAAGAATATATTCTAAGTTGTTCATCAAATCTCATCTTGATTGCAAGGTGTTTATTATATTTGCCCACCTTACCCTTTCTTAAATGCATTTTCCTAGCAGTGCCACCATCTTGGCTGAGGGTCTCAGCTGTGCCCTGCGGGGAGTTGGTTGGAGTCAGCTGGAACTGGCCGTGTTGGGCATGGGACAGCCCCAGCCTCTCCTCACAGAGGCCACTGCAGCCCCTGTTGCCAACACCTGGGCACCTGTGCCCATACTTTTATAAACATTAATTCAATAGTGTACATAGTACAGTGAAACTTTTAGTGTCTCAAGCATCACCTCAAAAAAAGTTTGTAACTATATAACTACAATATTAACTTCATTTTGTATTTCCACAGTAATTTTATTCTACCGATGCACATGACAAGGAAATATGGGCCTCATTTTCCCTTCCCTTTCATTTTTTTGTTCTTTAACTAATGAAAAAAATAATTAGTTTTGAGGTTATCTTGCTGGCAACAGTGAAATAGCTATACTCGTAAAAGCATGAAACACCAAAACAGTACCTTCGTAATTTAAGATAGGATCATAGAATCATAGAATCATTTAGAATCATTTAGGTTGGAAAAGACCCTTAAGATCATCAAGTCCAACCATAAACCTAACACTGCCAAGTCCTCCACTAAACCATGTCCCTAAGTACCATGTCTACACATCTTTCAAATACCTCCAGGGATCATGACTCAACCACTTCCCTGGGCAGCCTGGTGCAGTGCTTGATAACCCTTTTAGTGAATAAATTTTTCCTAATATCCAATCTAAATCTCCCCTGGCACAACTTGGGGCCATTTCCTCTTGTTCTATCACTTGTTACTTGGCAAAAGAGACCGACACCCACCTGGCCACAACCTCCTTTCAGGTAGTTGTAGAGAACGATAAGGTCTCCCCTCAGCCTCCTCTTCTCTAGACTAAACAATCCCAGTTCCCTCAACCATTCCTCATAAGACTTGTTTTCTAGACCCTTCACCAGCTTCGTTGCCCTTCTCTGGACACACTCCAGCACCTCAGTGTCCTTCTTGTACTGAAGGGCCCAAATGTGTACACAGTATTCGAGGTGTAGCTTCACCAGTGCTGAGTAGAGGGGCACGATCATTTTCCTAGTCCTGCTGGCCACATTCTTCCTGATACAAGCCAGGATGCTATTGGCCTTCTTGGCCACCTGGGCAAACTGCTGGCTCATATGCAGTTATATTTACATATAACAAATATGAATAGTTATAGTGACAGTCTTTGCATATTCCTTCTACTCTTGTGTGGAAAACTAGTATATATGAATCACAACTCTCAGCTAAGTTGGTGGATGTTTCCTACTTACGTGGAATGATCCCTCATCCCTTCAGCAAGAACTGTACCTCCCGTTTACGGAGCAGAGACACCTTTATGCTGTATGACCAGCTTTAATGCAAACCAACCCCATCTTTGTCTTAGATACTTTGCTATGTTTTCCCTTCATTTAAAAGGCAAATCAAACTGAACAGAATGCAAAGTTCCCTTCTGTCTCCAGCATTTTACCACATTTGGGGAATTATGGATTGTTTCCACCAGGAGGAAAAATCAAACATGGTGTTTCTTTGATGCAATCCTGTTTACAAAGATGGTACAAAATGCTATTTCTATAAACACAACAGGAAGCAGAGAAGAAACAGCAGGACTGTCTTAATGCCAAAGCATTTTTCAGAGCACTTAGTCCACATGTTCTTTCAGGTGTTGCCATTCCCTGAGCTGATGGTGCTTGTGGTTTGTTTCACTGCTTCTCTTCTTTTAGACGTGGGGTTTTTTTTCTTCCTCGCTGCATGGAACAGGAAATATTCACAAATCAGCATCCAATGAAATTCCCTCTACCCACATTTGCCTGCTACATAAATTTTGTTTGGGAAAGGGGAATAGACAATGGTCTCAGGTTAAGGACATTATTTATTTCAGCTATTTGATCCCACAATAGTTGAAAATAGCTCATGTTCTCTCCTTCAAAAAATAATGCAGTTTAAAGATATGGAATTTAAAATGGACTGAAAAATTAACCAGAATCCTTCATTTTTTTCTCTAATCTGTAATGAAGTCTTCCTTAATAATGAAATCTTATGGTCTTTAAATACCTCCAGGGATCATGACTCAACCACAAATATACAGGGAAGAATACTGAAAGGAACAGGAAAACTCACCTGATTAACATGTGGCTCTGAGGCTGGTGCCATTGGTGGAATTTTGGGTTCTTTGATCATGGTGAGGTTTACATGGCACCAGGCCTGGTGGCAACAGATGGAGTTCAGCTAACTCAAAGGGGGAAAAGGATTCTTGCTCATGAGTTGGCTGGGCTCATCGAGAGGGCTTTAAACTAGGCTCGAAGGGGGAAGGGGATATAACCAGGCTCATAAGAGAGGAGCCGAGGGGTGGCAGGCCAAGGTCGGGGGTGAAATCGATAGCCCAGCTCAAGTGCATCTACGCCAATGCACACAGCATGGGCAACAAACAGGAGGAGCTGGAAGCCACTGTGCAGCAAGATAGCTACAACTTAGTTGCCATCACAGAAACATGGTGGGATGACTCTCACGACTGGATTGCTGCAATGCATGGCTATAAGCTCTTCAGAAGGGATAGGCAAGTAAGGAGAGGCGGTGGGGTGGCTCTGTATGTTAGGGAGTGTTTTGACTGCGTAGAGATCAAGAGTTGAGATGACAAGGTCGAGTGCTTATGGGTAAGGATGAGGGGGAAGGCCAAGGAGGCAGATATCCTGCCAGGAGTCTGTTATAGACCACCCATCCAGGATGAAGAGGCAGATGAAGCATTCTACAAGCAGCTGGCAGAAGCCTCTCAGTCGCTGGCCCTTGTTCTCATGGGGGACTTCAACCTACGATACATCTGCTGGAAATACAACACAGCAGAGAAGAAGCAGTCTAGGAGGTTCCTGGAGTGTGTGGAGGATAACTTCCTGACGCAGCTGGTGAGTGAGCCTACCAGGGGAGGTGCCTCACTTGACCTGCTGTTTACAAATAGAGAGGGACTGGTGGGAGATGTGGTGATCAGAGGCCGTCTTGGGCTTAGCAACCATGACACGATGGAGTTTTTGATTCTTGGTGAAGTCAGGAGAGGGGTCAGCAAAACTGCCACCATGGACTTTTGGAGGGCAGACTTTGGCCTGTTCGGGACGCTGGTTGAGAGAGTCCCTTGGGAGGCAGTCCTGAAAGGGCAAAGGGGTCCAGGAAGGCTGGGCACTCTTCAAGAGGGAGGTCTTAAAGGTGCAGGCGCAGGCTGTCCCCGTGTGCTGTAAGACGAACTGGTGGGGAAGATGACCGGCCTGGCTGAACAGGGAGCATTTGCTGGGGCTCAGGAAAAAAAGGAGAGTCTACCACACTTGGAAGAAGGGGCAGGCTACTCAAGAAGAGTACAGGGATCTCGTTAGGTCATGCAGAGAGGAAATTAGGAAGGCAAAAGCCCAGCTAGAGCTCAATCCGGCCACTGCTGTATGAGATAATAAAAAATGTTTTTTCAAATACATTAACAGCAAAAAGAGAGCCAGGGAGAGTATCCATCATTGGATGGAGGGTTGGATGCAGGGGGGAACACTGCCACCAAGTACGAGGAAAAGGCTGAGGTACTTAATGCCTTCTTTGCCTCAGTCTTTAATAGTCAGATCAGTCATCCCCAGGGTATTCAGCCCCCTGAGGTGGAAGACAGGGACCGACAGCAGAATAAACCCCCCA
>WAAD01020015.1:0-20892 GCA_013389945.1 Fregata magnificens | reverse complement strand
GTTTTGGGCCCCTCACTACAAGAAGGACACTGAGGTGCTGGAGCATGTCCAGAGAAGGGCAACGAAGCTGGTGAAGGGTCTAGAAAACAAGTCTTATGAGGAGCGGCTGAGAGAACTGGGGCTGTTTAGCTTGGCAAAGAGGAGGCTGAGGGGAGACCTTATAGCTCTCTACAACTAACTGAAAGGAGGTTGTAGTGAAGCAGGCCTTGGACTCTTCTCCCAAGAAACTAGCAATAGGATGAGAGGAAATGGCCTCAAGTTGTGCCAGGGGAGGTTTAGATTGGATATCAGGAAGAATTTCTTTACCGAAAGAGTGGTTAGGCATTGGAACAGGCTCCCCAGAGAGGTGGTGGAGTCGTCATCCCTGGAGGTGTTCAAAAAGCGTGTAGACGTGACACTCCAGGGCCTGGTTTAGGAGGCATGGTGGTGTTAGTTGATGGTTGGACTTGATGATCTTAGAGGTCTTTTCCAACCTTAATGATTCTATGATTCATCTGATAGATGAACTTTTATGAATATGACATTTTGGAACTTTGTATAAGAAATGATACCTGTCTAAAAATTCAATTGTAATTACATTTACTTTTAAATTACAAGCAAATTACAGTCACATAATCATGCATTACTGGCAGTTTTAGTTATGTGCTTTTTCAATAGAAGCAGTATGATTTCACAGCTCCAGACTGCTAATTGTACAGTAAGGTTTATACTACAACTACAAAAGCCTTCATTCAGTTGATATGTAAATTAATTAGCACGATTAATGTATGACTTGATGCCATTAGGCATACAATATGACCTTGCACTTTGCCAGTAATGACCTTAAAGTTTGCAAGTAAAAGGATGCTAACATAATGGTTGTGTTGGCAAAATAACACCGGGTAAAATGAAAACACGCTTCAGATTTCAATTATTTTTTTTTAAGTTTTCAGGAAAAATGCTGTTCCATAAAAAAATCTGAATGTTTTATACTAAGATTTTAGCAGAAACTTTAAGAAAGGTTAGAATTTTTTCAGTATTTGCCCTATTGAAGATAAGTTTGCTTCTGAGCCTATCTTGAAGAGAAGGGGTGTTTGCTAAGACCCACAATACAGAATTCATATTGCAAGCAGAGAAGAAAGGAATAGGGTAAATAATGAAAGTAGTAGTGCAAAAAAATCCTATTATATAAAAGTAGCATCTGTTATACCCTCCCAGTCTAGATAAAAGATACATTCTACCTTTGTTTTTAAGCTGTGTTTTGTTTTCCTTAGGAAGAAACTTCAAATGAAAACATATTTAGGCTTTTGACAGAGGTTGGGTTTGTCAGCATCAGTTCTTCAATTGATGAATCAGAAACAGTCTGGCTAACAAAACAAAGCTAGTTTTTGTAGATTTCACAATTGAAGACATCTAAACACCATTCAGGATGAAAACCTGACTTCACTGAGCAAGAATTTTATGTTTAGTGTAGTAAAAGCAAAGACAACCCTTCCAAAAGGTGAGGAAATTAGTTGTTAATTTAATAGACTGTTAAGCTCTTCTGAAAAATCTGTAATTCTTCTGCAAAGGACATTTTTTTCACCTCAGATTCAAAATGTAGGGAAAATGAGCAAATTAAAGTATGATAGAGCCTCATAAGAACACGCAAGAGGGAAGCAAAATAATAGTAATAAAAAAAATACTTGAGACATATTCCAACGATTTTTCTTTTGGCAATGTTAGTCACTATTTTCACCCTATGCCCATGAAATTTAATTTTAAGCTTCCATAAAGTAACACAAAACCAGCAAAAAGGCTTGAGGGGTTTATGACTGTTGTGGTTTAACCCCAGCTGGCAACTAAGCACCACACAGCCACTCGCTCACTCCTCACTGGTGGGATGGGGGAGAGAATCAGAAGGGTAAAAGTGAGAAAACTCCTGGGTTGAGATAAAAGCAGTTTAATAGGTAAAGCAAAAGCTGCGTATGGAAGCAAAGGAAAACAAGGAATTAATTCACTACTTCCCATCAGCAGGCAGGTGTTCAGCCATCTCCGGAAAAGCAGGGCTCCGTCACGCGTAACGGTTACTTGGGAAGACAAACACCATCACTCCGAACGTCCCCCTGCTTCCTTCTTCTTCCCCCAGCTTTAGATGTTAAGCATGACGTCATATGGTATGGAATATCCCTTTGGTCAATTGGGGTCAGCTGTCCCAGCTGTGTCCCCTCCCAGCTTCTTCTGCGCCTCCAACCTACTTGCTAGTGGGGTGGTGTGAGAAGCAGAAAAGGCCTCGACTCTGTGTAAGAACTGCTCAGCAATAATGAAAACACCCCTGTATTATCAACACTGTTTTCAGCACAAATCCAAAACGTAACTTCATACTAGCTGCTATGAAGAAAATTAACTCTATTCCAGCCAAAACCAACACATTCTCCGCCCCTTATTCCACACCATTTACATCATGCTCAGGTCCCACATTATCCAATACATCCTCAGTAACCACCACCCCCCTTCCCATCCTTTGATATAATACACAGATATCATTCCCTTAGTCTATGGACCACCCTTGTAAAATGTCCATAAATGTCCCCAAAATGTCCACTAAGTTCATTTAGTCCATGACTTTGGGATCAATCTCTTATGGTGGTCACCCAGGACAGGAGAGATGGTGTGTTGCACAGGGTTACTGGACACCAAAGCCAGCTCAGGTCAGGTCACTGCTGCTCTTGCACAGCTTCTTGTAAGGCTTCTCCTCCATTGGTGCAGGTCTTTCCTGCTATAGTAATTCCCATAACATGCAACTAATATCATGGGTTACAACAATGTAAACGTGTATCCATTACAATCTCCATCCCTGGTCCCTTTGGCCCAGGCCATAGTGTTTAACATTGCAATGAACTCCTCCCCTTGCCCCTGCTCCAGCTTGGATTTACGCACAGACTGCAGTCCCTTAGGGGCGTACCTGCTCCAAGTGGAGCCTTATCTATACACCACAGTCTCTCCAGGGGAATACCTGTTGCAGCATAGACTTATCCACAGCCACAGACGCTTTGAGGTGTACCTGCTCCAGTGTGACTTTACCGACAGTCACAGTCCTTTCAGAAGTAACCCTGCTCCAACATGGCCTCACCAATGGCTGCAGTCCCTCCAGGGGTGTACCTGTTCTGTCGTGGGCTTATCCATGGCCACACACTTTGAGGTGTTCCAGCATGACCTCATGCACAGCCACTGATGCTTCAGGTTGTACCTGCTGCAGCATGGACTTATCCACAGCCACTGATGCTTCAAGGTGTACCTTCTCCAGTGTGGACTTATCCTTGGGCCACACTCCCTTCAGAGGTATACCTGCTGTGGCACAGACGTAACCACGGCCACAGACGCTCCAAGATGTACCTGCTCTGGCATGGATTTATTCATGGCCACGGACGCTTTGAGGTATCCTGCTCCCTTGTGGACTCATCCAGAGGTCACAGTCCCTTCGACTCAAGCTCACACTGGAGTTCCAGCCTGTCCAGTACAGCAGCACAGAAACAGTAGTGATGCCCTGGTCATCTGCCAGCCCAGGCGCATGGCCATTGCTGTTATCAAAATGTTCCCAGGCACAGCAGAGTAAGATGATAAGCAGTACAGCAGTACAGCAAGTAGCGAAAGCAAAAAGCAGCCACTAAGAAGCACTAGACTCTAATATACAGTGAGGCGAGCAAGCCCCATGGCAAGCACAGAAGCCTGTCAATTAGTAGCTAAACAGCAATAACAGCTATAAATTCAGTCTAGCACATTCCAATAAAATCTGTAGTGATCTCGAGCCCTTTGAACCCCGTGTTGGGCGCCAAAAAGGACTGTCGTGGTTTAACCCCAGCTGGCAACTAAGCACCACACAGCCACTCGCTCACTCCCCACTGGTGGGATGGGGGAGAGAATCAGAAGGGTAAAAGTGAGAAAACTCCTGGGTTGAGATAAAAGCAGTTTAATAGGTAAAGCAAAAGCTGCGTATGGAAGCAAAGGAAAACAAGGAATTAATTCACTACTTCCCATCAGCAGGCAGGTGTTCAGCCATCTCCAGAAAAGCAGGCCTCCATCACACATAACAGTTACTTGGGAAGACAAAAGGCCGTAACTCCTAATGTCCTCCCCTTCCTTCTTCCCCCAGCTTTAGATGCTGAGCATGATGTCGTATGGTATGGAATATCCCTTTGGTCAGCTGGGATCAGCTGTCCCAGCTGTGTTCCCATCCAACTTCTTCTGCACCCCCAGCCTACTTGCTAGTGGGGTGGTGTGAGGAGCAGAAAAGGCCTCGACTCTGTGTAAGCACTGCTCAGCAGTAATGAAAGCATCCTTGTATTATCAACACTGTTTTCAGCACAAATCCAAAACGTAACTTCATACTAGCTGCTATGAAGAAAATTAACTCTATCCCAGCCAAAACCAGCACAATGACTGACCAATGAATCCTTACAATGGAAGAAAGCTCAGTAGTGAAGGGCAAGGGCATGTGCCCACGAAGGTCAGGGAATAATGCAGGGTGTGACTGACCAGAGTTGCAAAGAAAGTCGACTTTATCTCAACACAAAGGGGACCAGAGCGTGGCCTTTGTTTTAGATAAACAGCCATGTCAGTTGAATGGATCAACTCGGGGTATAAATGTTACTCCCTAAGTTAGCAGACCAGCACAGGGGCGGGGGCGGGGGGAGTCATCACATGGCTTAGCCTAACATATAAAAACTAAACAACAAACAAAAGGATTTCAAAGGGAACAAAGGGCTTGAGGTGGCTTCAACCCACATATTCCTTCCCAGCAATTGGGGACACCCAGTGTCGTGATGGTAAACATAATATAGATACTGGTAATGGGAATCACATTGGTATTGTCATTGAACTGTGTATTAACTGTGTGTTGCAATTGCTATATTTTCCTAAGTGGTTGTCTTCCATGTAGCATCTTATTTATGTTCTTGCTAATGTATCACTGAGCAGTCCTTGTGTAAAACAGAATCTATCTAGACTTTTGCTGGTGGTGTGTTTTTAAAAAGTTATTACTGAGGTCTCTCTGTATTCACTATTTTTTGTTCTTTCCAACTATAAACTTTGATTCTTAACTAAATCTTAAGTGCCAGAAAGTGAAAAGATGGAAATTAATATCTGGTGGACTAAAAACTGAAAAAAAAGATTGCTGATCAAAGTGGCATGTTATGTGTTGGTTGATGTGGAACATCTAAGACTGATCACCTAAGACCATCAACAGTTTATAGGCAATTTTGAAAATTGTTTTCTAGTCATAACAGTAATTTCACAAACTATACTCTGCGCCAGGTTTTTTCAAGGAATTTCAAGAACATTTGCTTTTAAAGTGCCAATATATTGCTAGTAGTTCACTCATCCCTGTAATTGGTTGTGTTTATTTCCCCAGGAAAGTAGAAAGTTTGTGCACTTTGATGGGGCACAGAATAAATAAAGGCAGTATCATATTGTTCACATCAATATTTCTATAGTGAAAAAGCCAAATCTCATATTTCCTGTGTTAAATTTTTATCACCTTATATGAGTTATTATGTAGTAGATACTGTTTTTAGAGAAAATGTAGTAGGAAGGATTGTGGAAGGAACAGATAATAATTTCGTATCTTGTTTTAATGATATGTTTAATAGAGTCAGAAATAAGAATCGGGAATTGATTCTGCTTTATGTTTTGTTTTATAAAATACTAAAATAACAAAAAAAACCTGTAAAAAAATTACGGTCAGTGTCTTCTACATAAGCTATTGTTACAGGAGGTTACAGTTAGCAAACCTTCTTGAGTTTAATCCTAGCTGTCCTAAAGTCAATGACAAAACACTTTGTGATTGCAGTTGGGCCAGAGTTTCATCCTCTGCTCTTTTGAGTAACTGAAGGACACATACAGACAAAGTAATACATTTTAAATTGCTGATAGCTCTTATGTTTCTGTCTGTCATAGGATCATATGAATTGCTCAACAGATTTGACCATTCATCCATATGGTTAAATATATTTTTTAATATATTCCCCACCTCAACTTACACACAAATTTATTCCTTAATTCTATACAGTTGCGTGCTGCTTTATAGTGTAATTTTCCATATTTAAATACTTACATAATTCACAATCATTATTTTCTCATTTACCCTACAAAATCCCATGTGTAGATTTTTGAACCCTGCTACAATTTTTAGCTTTTATGATGTTCTTACATACTTAAAAGAGAATGTTGCGTTGTATAAAATGTACTTTCTCAATTTTAAATTTGTTATTTTCTAATACAGTGGCTTCTAGAACTTGTATTACAAGTATTATTAGATTTCTGGGGTGTACCTGTCAACTTCATCCTAGTAACTGCAAGGAATTAAGGCAGACAGGCCAAAAATATCTGACATTAATAAGACCTCTTTGAAGAACAGAAATTCTGTGTTTCTTATTTCTTAAGTGAACTGCGGTGATCTAACAGGACCACAACTCATAGGAAGTGACTTCAGGATATCATCAGATCCAACCTCCAGCTCAAAGGCTGACTACCACCAACAGTTGATCAGGACAGCCATGGGTAGCTTTGCCTAGCTGATTCTTGAGCTTATTTTGCTGTCTGTCTGGGAAACCGGTACCACTGCTGCACCATCCTCACAGCAAAAAAAAAGTTCTTCTAACGTCCAACTTGAAACTCCCAAGCCATTATTTTTGGTTGTTGCCCCTTTTTGTATCATGCACCAGTACTGAGAAGAGTTTGGTTCCTTTATTTCTGGCTGCAGGCTATTTCTTCCCTTAGCCTCCTCTTCAGCTCATGAAAGAAATCCAGTTCCCTCAACCCATTCTTAAATGTCATGTGCTAAAGGTGACTGACCCCCTTCATAACAAACCCTCTTTCAGCTTCTTCACATCACTCATGAACTAGGGGGGCACAGACCAGTTCTGGTGTTCCAGGTGCAGCCTCACCAGTGCTAAGTAGAGGGGAATATAACCTCCCTCAAACTGCTCGCCACAATGGTCCTAATGGACACAGTTTGCCTTGTTCATAGTAAGAGTGAATATTTACATATTCATAACATCTGAATAGGAGCTGTTGGCTCATATCCAGTCCAACTGCAGGGCCAGTCAGCCCCCAGCCCGTATTGAAACTTTTTTTTCCTCTTCCAGATGCAAAACTTTGCACTTTTCTTCTTTGTTGAACTTTGTGAGGTTTCTATTAGCTCAGTCCTCAGGTGTACTACAGACTGAAGCTCTACTATTTCTTGTGTCAGCAATTCCCCTAGTTTAGTGTCATCTGTAAGTTTGTTGGTAGTGCACTTTACATTATCATCTAAATTGCTGATGAGAATGTTGAAAAATAAGGACCCTGGTATCGATCCGGGATATCCCGCACTTACTGTAGGCCACCAGCCAGGTATTAAAGCATTGACCAATACCTTTTGAGCTGAGTCCAGCCAAATATGAACCCACCTAATAGTCAGTTCTTCCAGCCCATATTTCCTCATCTTACAAATGAGAATATTGTGGGACACAGTGTCAAAAGGCTTAAAGAGGTCAAGGTATAGAACTTCCAACCCTCTGCTTTATCCATATAACCAGTCATTTTGTTGTAAAAGGCAAACAGTTCATCCAGCCTGATTTGCCTTTGGTAAATCTATGTTGACTATTCCTGGTTATTCTCTTGTCCTGCACATGGCTGGAAACATATTCCAAATGGACATGCTCCCTTCCAAAGACTGAGAATAGATTGGCCAACCCATAGCTATCCAGGTTCTCCTTCTCGTCTGTCTTAATGATGGCCATAACATGAAGTTTTTGCCCAGTCATGCATACCTCCTCTAGTTGTCACTCTTTTCCACAGAAGACATACAGTAGCCTTACAATCGTGATCCACCAACTCTTTCAGGACCTTCAAGCTGAAACAGCTGATGAAATGCTGATGCTGTTCAAGCTGATGGATTTAAACATATCCAGTTTCTCTAGGTACTTTTGAGCTGTTGCTCCCAGCTGTTAGCTGTCTTACTCCTTCCCAGACTATGCTGTTACACACAGAGGTCTGAGAGCAGGCAACGTCTATGAAGATCAAGACATAAAGGCACTGAGTTATTTAGCCTTCTCCATGTCACCTCTCACTTGTTGGTTCCCCCACCCATTAGCAAAGCAACCTTTTCCCTGAAATTCTTTTTGCGATTAGTTTAACTGTAGGATCCTTTTTTCTCATCTCTAATGTCCCTTGCTAGGTTTAGCTCCAGCTGGGCTTTGTTCTTGAATTTCTCCCTAAGTATCTGAGAAATGCTTCTATACTTCTCTTTTGTTGCTTGTAATTTCCATCTTTTGTATGGCACTTTTTGCATTTTAGTTCAAAAGGTATTAACATATGTGCAAAAAAGCAGGTCATACTCAAGATTAATAAGTATTAGACCAGGATAAAAACTTACCAAGTTTAAAGTTTAAATTATGTGAATATTTTGGTGAGATAGAAATTCTGGAATTCTGAGGACACTTTTTGAAAAAGAAATGTATTACAGATAAATTGGTGTATTTTACAGCCCCATATTTTTTGGCAGCTTTTAATTAACATGACAGAACAAATCCCCAGATGACAGCCTACAAAAACATATAGTCAAAATGGAACCTCTGTATGCAGCTGACTTAAAGAAAAAAAAAAATCAGGTCCCTGTTTATTTCAAGCACAGAGCTTTTTAATCAATTCTGTGTGGTAGCAAGGAGGCTGCCACCTTGCTTGTCTGCATTGTTACGAAAAGTGCGCTTCTGTGTTGCCAAGCTCACTGTGCTGCCTCTGTCTGGCACCAAAGCACTATCTTTTGCTGCCATGCAGCCTGTATGATGTGATAAAGTGTAGTTCTCTGCCTTGCTGATTATCAACTCTACTATAGACAGTGCTCCCTTGTGCTGCAGTATTCCATTTTGAAGTGCTGTTCTCTTGCTTGTCTCCCTTCTGAAATGCCCATCACAATGAAATTTTAGTTTACTGCTTTCACTAAGAGTTTTTGTGTGGTATGCAGTCTGTAAAGGTATTTTGGTTTTAATTTCACATTTGTGTGTGTATGTGTATTTGAGTAATGGGATATTGAAAGACCTAGAACTGGAAGATGATACTCTACTTTTGTTTATAGAGTTGAAAACATGTATTACAAATAGTTGTATCAGAGGGTAAGCAGAGAATAGAAATAATATTTCGTTGATGTGATCCATTTAGAGTGGAATTCACCTTGAAATGAAAAAAGTAACCACAAGGGTCTTGCCCACCAAAATAACAACAACAACAACAACAATAATAATTTATTATTAATAATTATTATTTTTATAATTATAATTTAATAATTATTTTATTGTAAATTTTAAATTTTAGGTGCTTTGTCTAAGTAGAATCCACTGTCCTGAATTAGACAACTAGGTTCTCTACATTATTAAAAGAAAATTTATATGAAAAAAGTAGAGATCTGCTTGAAAAAATAGCATGTGATATGGCCCTGGAGAGAAGAGGAATCCAGGAGAGCTGGTTGATATTTGCCTCCTCCAAGCTCAGGAAAGGTCCATCCCAACAAGGCGACCCAGGATGAGCTGTTGTTTGATTGTGTAGGGGCAATGTTAGGAAAGCCAAGGCCAATCTGGAGATGAATCTGTCAAGGGATTCTAACAGGAAATGAAAATACATAAATGGCAAAAGGAAGGCTAGGGAAAACATGGACACACTGCTGAATGAGGCAAGGGACCTGGTGGTAAAGGACATGGAAAAGGAAGAGGTAATCAATGACTTCTTTGCCTTGGTCTTTACCGGTAAGATCAGCTTTCAGGAAGCCCAGGCCTGTGAGACCAGAGGGAAAATCTGGAGCAAGGAAGACTTATCCTCACTGGTGGAATACCAGGTTACAGAGCACTTAAACAAACTGGACATACATAAGTCCATGGGGACTGACGGGTGACACCTACTAGTGTTGAGGGAGCTAGTTGAGACCTGACTCTTTCTCCCATCCTCATAGACAAGCTGACAAAGTGCAGGCTAGATAAGGGGACAGTGAGGTGGATTGAAAACTGGCTGAACAGCTGGGCCCACACAGCCGTGATCAGTGGCACAAAGTTCATCTGGAGGCAAATCACTGGCAATATATCCTGGTGGATACATTGGTTTGTACTGGGTGGATATATTGGATTGATACTGGGCCAGTATTGTTCAACATCTTTATTAATGATGGGACATAGCACACCCTTAGCAAGTTCACAAACAATACAAAACTGAGAGGAGTGGCTGGTATGTCAGATGGGTACACTAGCATTTAGAGGAACCTGGACATGCTGGAAAGCTAGGCTCTGAAGAATCTCACGGAGTTCAGCAAAGGGAAATACAAGTCTTCCGCCTGGTGTGGAATAACCCCATGCACAAATACAACTTGGGGGTTGACTGGATGGAAAGCAGCTCTGCAGAGAAGGACCCTGGGGTCCTGTGGACAACAAAGCGGCCCAACTTCCAAAGTGACCTTTGGAAGGTCAAGAGCATCCTGGGATGCATTAGGAGGAGTGTTGCCAGCGGCTTGAGGGAGGTGATCCTTCCTCTCTACTTAGCACTGGGATGGCTCCATCTGGAGTGCTGTGTCCAGTTCTGCATTCCCCAGTCCAAGAGAGACATGGACTTACCGGGGCAAGTCCAGCAACAGCCCACAAAGATGACTCATATGAGGAGAGGATGAGAGAGCTGTGACTGTTCAGTCTGGAGAAGAAAAGGCTCAAGGGGATCTCTCCAATATGTACAAATACCTGATGGGGAGAATGAAGAAGAGGGAGCAAGAATCTTCTCAGTGTTGTCCACTGACAGGACAAGAGGCAATGGGCACAACTTAAAAACCATGAAATTCCACCTGAACACAAGAAAACACTTTTTTTCTGTGAGGGCAGTCAAACACTGGATGAGGATGCCCAGAGAAGTCATGGAGTCTCCATCTCTGGAGACATTCAAAACCTGGCTGCATATGGTCCTTGGCAACCTGCTGTAGCTGATTCTGTAATGAGCAGGGGAGTTGAACTGGGTGATCTCTAGGGATGCCTGTCAACCTCAAAGATTCTGTGATACCACAATAGCCAGAGAGTAGGTTGTCACTTAAAATTCAGAGGAGTTTAAGAATGCTTCAGAGAAGGTGTGTCTTAAATCCTCTTCTGCCTGTTTCCAGGAGAGCAATATACTGCCTCAGAGCTCAGTGCATTTCATAGTCCCAAACCTCTGAAGTTTGAAAATATTCTTCTTTCAAAATGCAAGTTACAGTCTTTCTTTGCCCTTCCTCATTGGCTTTTAATGAGTCCATGACAAAAACCACAAAGGTCTGTTTTTCAGAAGTAAATGCAAAACCCTGTTCAATTAATTCTGAACACCCCCCTGCCCCAATCCAGAAACCCAAACAAGCAAACAAATCTAATTATAACAAGACCAACTCAGCTTTATGGGAGAAATTGCTTCCTCAGTGAATGCTCTAACCATTAAACTAGTACACCTTCATGAATATGTTACTTGAACAAAATATTAGATTTTGATACCACCTTTTTAACCTAATTCCTTGTAGTTGAAAAGAACATCAGGCTCCTAAACTAAGGTAGGGAGCAGCAGGAATCAAACAAGTTGTGTATGTAGAGCCATTCAGAGGAAAGGCGTCAACAGAAAAGGGGCAAGGTCTGTTTTGACATGTTATGGAGGATCCTAACTCATTCAATATATGTATTTATTCTGTATCTGTATGCCAGTATACAGAAGGGCCATAGCTTTTACGTTTTGCCTGTGATTTCTGCTACATTTGTGTACCATTCTGTATTGGCTAGATTATATCTGTGGGCAAAACATAAACCACACCAGTCAACTGAAAAAGTTGGCAGCGCACATATTGCTATTAATGACAGAAGCAGGAGCAGCAGGTCCTGGAGAAAGAAACTCCAGCTTGAGCCAGGTGGTACTCTACAGTTTACCCAGTTTAATTAATTTTAAATTGTTTGAACAACAAATGTGTCCTTGAAGAAACAGGTTCTGAAAAAATTCACATTAGTGGAACTTCCATTGATGTATTAGCTGGCAGGCTGGCTGCCTGATATACAGAGGAAAGGAACTGAAGCAGGGAAAGGATCCAAGGATGGATTTGGAAAGAACTTGCTACCAGGTAAAATCCAGGCCACTGAATCATATGGAAATGAATCATTTCACATGACTGATAACTGTTTGAATAATCTTTTTATTTACTTTTTTTTTTTTTAATAAGAGCTATAACTTTAAATTTCTCAGTAAATGAAATGTGGGCTAGTAAAATTAAACTATCAATAGTTAAATAATGATTTATATTTTCCTTAAATGTAAAGGAAAAAAAAAGTTTTACTTGCTTTATTTTCTCCCAAACTGTCCAATTTGTAGAAATCAATTTAAAAAGAGGCTATAATACTGGGGAAAAAAGCAAAAACAATAAAAAACCCCAACAAACAAAAAACCCAAACAAAAAAGGCCCATGGTTCTCACTTAAAGACTGGAATTAATTATGATTGGCTTATTTTATGTCACCAAACAGCTGAAAATCAAACTCCTTCCACAGCTCTATTTATCCTCCTCTGCCCAGTGGTCTTACACTAGCAGTACCCTACTTTTGTAGGGTTTTAACTTCCCTGACGATTAAGTGGACATCAGTTCTTCAAACAACTACATGAGTAGTTCCATAGGTAAACAATCTTAATTAACTACTCACATGTTAAAAAACAAACACATACACAGAATAGCAATGCCCTCCATGCCCTGTGCGTCCTACTACTTCAGTCTTTGTGAAATATGGAGGTTTTTGTTAGTGGTGTGGAGGATATATTTGCTTCCTTTGGGTAAACTGGCTGTTTTTCACTCTCTCTCCTCTCTGAGATTTGGGGGTGGGGTGGGGTCTGGACAGAATGAATGATTAGTGAAAATTAGTGCCTAATGTTGAGGATGTATATATATATTTTTTTTTTTTTCTTGCATGTGTTTGTTTTACTTTTCTGTCTTCTCTTTGAAAGTCCACAGTCCAGATTCACCAAATGTATATCTCTCTGCTTTTTGGCAGTCTGACACTGATTATGATGACGAAGGTCTGATTAATAAAATGGCAGTTAATTAAACTTCTGTGACTTCTTGTAATGTATGTAATTTTAAGGCTGTACAAGGTTCTTATCACAATATTCTTTTGTGAAAAGCAGTAGCAGAATACTAAAATTTGTAGTTGTGGTCTGAGAATATCTCTGTTGGTAGAAAGATGCATAATATTTTTTAATTAGAGGAAAGATTGATTAATCTGTCCAATGCCTAAGTGACATTGCTATTTAATAACTGCTCTCATTTTGCTAAGATCTACATTGTAGAAGTTTCTGGTGGGAGAAATAGGATGAAAACCTTCTTTATTTCTGACTCACTAATTTAAATAAGTTATAGTCTTCTTAATTAGTTATATCACTTATTGCCTTGCTCTTGCAGGTGGCAAAGTCTGCAACACTCAGAAATATTAACACTGAAATTAACATAAAATACTAGCTTCTAGAATTTCATATTACATCTTCATGCTACCAGACAGAGGTTTTAGTCTCAGTTGCTAGTGTCTGCAAAACATGGGAAATCAGTAATGCAAGATTTTACAAGGAAATGTCTAAAAATCTGTATGCTTATTCCACTGTGATTCTTCAAGTGGTCTCACAGTGGAGTTCATTTAAAGGTAGAATACGTAGAATCCCATGTGTTAGATCAAATTCTGTATGTAAATATCTTGTACAGCCAACCAGACAACTTGGAAGAACATTTTCTCATACCAAATTTTCCTGTTTGGGATTAGTGTTAATAACTACATAGTAGCTTTTTGCTTATAAAAGTACGAGTACAAAAAGTATGTTACAAATAGAAAGAGAAAATAGTAGCAGCTCAGCTTGCTTTTACTTCACCACAGGTGCAAACTGTTGCTAGTCAGAGCAGTTCACAGCTGCATCCCTTTGACATTATCTGAACTGCAAGAACTCCAAAATCAAAATATAGTGAATAGTAACAGCTGGGCTTTATTGCTCAGCCAGGTTTCCCCAGAGTTTTAGTAGTACAAACAAATTATTTTTCGTGGTATATTATAACCTAATTAGTTTAGCACTCTCAGAGTGGGCTTTTGTGAATACCTCTCTCAATTTTTTTCTATATAAGACATCATGCAGTGTAACAATATTCCCCCAAGACTGATGTTCCTTCCCTTTTGTTGAAATCCCCAGAGTTCTGGTCAGTTTGTCTTTGCAGAAAACCAGGCAGGATTAAAACCTTCCTGCTTACTTTAGCAAATGTACTGATGTTGTTTCCTTTGCTCAAAAGTCCTATGACTTGCAGAACTATGAGAAATAGTGAAAAACTGAAAAGAGAGGAAAACATCTACCTTATAAAGGGAAAATAAATTATTGTTATGTGAAATGTCAGCCACTGAATGTTATAGCGGTTCCCTACTTCCCCACCCCTCCACACACCCCCAAATTTTTAATTGTTAGTGGAGGAAGAAATAGAAGCACAAAGTACTTGTGAGGAACATGTAGTATCTGAAAATCTTGGCTAATTCCAGTGATAACCTACAAATAGAAGCCTTTAAAGTATACTTACTTTTCTGACAGCTGATCTTCCAGTCTCTGATAAATCGTCTCTCACTTAAGTGAAAATAAACAGAGCATATGATATTGATTTTGCTATAGCTCGTTGAAAGGCCTGTGGTGTAGGTAATATTGTGGAATTGTGATATGATAAAATGACTGCTGGGCCAGAATGTTCTTTGTCACTTCTATCTCCTCGGTTTTCTCTTACTTTATCTCAGCCTCATGGGAGTAAGTAATCCCTTAGAAACAACATATAGGTACTATCTAATAATTTTTGCAGTCTGGAAAAAAATTAGTATCAACTTTGCACATAGTTATATATGTGTTCAACTTACATAATTTCTTGATGTCCATAGAGCTCCTTGTATATGCCAATTTAATCATCAGCCTAAATATTTCCTTGTTCAAGTCTTGAATTTGCATGACACTTGAACATCTTATGAGGAAACACATTTCAAAAAACTGCATTTCAGAGCTGCCTTTAGTAGCTTAGCATAATATAGGTGTGGATGCATGCCCTGGCATGATTTCAGAGCTTTGGCAAATATAAGGTTAGTCATATACATATGGGTATATGCCTACCCTGGTTTAGTGCTTTGAGGAACAACAGGAAATGAAGAATGGGTGGTTACTTACTGTTATTTTCTGTCACCAGTACTAATTTGTTTTCTTCTTATACATATATTGCAAGGACAGAGCAGAGTAATAAACTAGAAAGGGGTAGAGCTAAGAAGCACTTAGCTTAACTGACATGCTTTATAACAACTGCTGAATAAATCAACAAACTTGTGCTAAACTTTCATTTGCTTTTGCTTCCCAATAGAAAGTATGTAGCTATGGGTGAAATTTCTAAATACAATGACTTTACTAGCAGTATTTCCCTGTTGATAGCAGTAGTGAGTCTGCTTGTATAAACAGGATTTCAGGTGGCTGCCAAAGACTACCTGAATCACACTATCTTCCTCAGCTCAGAGCAGGTATAAAACGGTTAGTGGTTTATAGATCCTGATTAATTAGATCCAATTTTTAGTTAGCATCAGTTCTGTTGTTATTGAAGATGTGATGGAGCTGTGGTAGCTATGAGAAATAATGAGAAGAGGAAATCTATAAAAAAAAATTGTCAGAGCAAAGGACCATGTGTGTTGACAGGAAAAAGGAGAAAAAGAGGACAAATTGTTCATCATAGTGTGTGTCGCCACATGATGCTTGAGCCCTAGAATAATTTCTTGTTTCTATTGACCCTACTGTATATTCTGTTTACATCTTCAAGCAGAAGTTTGAGTCAGATCCCAAGTGAAATATATGAAAGTACTGGTGTAATTACAGTGTCACAGGTGTTACCTTCTGAGTCACTTAAAGCTAGCTTCAGTTAGAGCTACCCAGGTGAGAACTTCTAAAACAGTTATAGACCCCTATGAACTTCTAGTACTGCTCTTTTCCTCCACTCTTGCTTTTCATCCAGCAACCTTCACTGACTTTTGGGGTTGCAACAAATTCCATGCAGGTACCCCTGGATATCCAAGTCTTTTCAGTCTCCTGTGAAGTCTGGCTGTGTATCTATTCACTGCTCTTCTCAGGATCCCCTGATCTCTTCTTGCTACATCCATCTCTTCTCATTCTTTTTTTTTCCCCACTTCCTTTTGTGTTCTGGAAACATCCCCAAACTGAGTAATCTCCCCTGATCTATGTGAGCACTAAGGGTATGGTAAGCTGTTGATCTGCGTTGCACCTTTTCACATGAACATATTGTGCAATACACTGTATCCAGAAAAGACCTAAAATAGAGACCATCCATCTGAATAGTTTGTATTTACAATGTGTTTGTTTCCCATTCAGAAAGAAAATCCTTTTTCATTTGTAATTGGGTAAAATATTCTAAATATAAAAGCAATAAAAAAGAGAATAACATTAAAATAAGGAGTTTATTTATTTATTTATTTGCATTCTGTCTAGTGAGGTATAGCACTTAATAATAGAACACCACTGAAATATTATTGCTTAAAAATCTATTAGAAAGAGTTAAAATTTAGGGATTTTTAAAAGGTATCTCTGATATTCTTCCTAACTCACTTTTCTCCTCCCTTTTAAGCCTGCTTCATAAACATATCTAATGGTTTATATTTAAGTAAAGGATCAGATTGAAGTACTGTTTTTGCTACTATTCTGAATGACATTATTCTTATATTCAGAAGTGGGTTTGATGTCAAAATTGAGGGGGGGGCAAGCATTGATTTATGTTTTTCTCAAATGCCACAAAAACTTAGCAAAGCAGATTACTTATGAAAAAAGATTGTGCAGGCCTCAGTAATCTCAGCAAATGCTGCAAGTACTAAAGTTATATGAATTCTTACAGTCATGGTATAGCCAGTTGTCATCGGCAACTTGAATGGGTGGACAAAACCTTTCTTTTCTTCCCCCTTCTTGGTTTTTGACTTGCTGAGAGCACAAAAGAAATATCTGGGTTAAGTGGTTCCTTTTCACTCTTTCCTTGAGTACATAATTAATTAAAACCATTTAACTATCTAATAAATTAGCCATAGGAAAGATCTCTGTCCTGAAAGGTCAGATAGTGGTGAAATTGTTTTCTGAATCTCAATATTTTGGGAGACACTTATTTGAATGAACTTTTTATATCAGTTCTCAGAGCTGTCATAAGTGTCCTCAGTGCAGCTAACAACATAGTGGAACAAAGGATTTAAAAAGCACTTTGGTGATTTTGCGTAGATGATGAAGGTCTGGCTGGATTCTGCACAACATAAAATAGTCTTAAAGTAGCTCCAAATGTATTAATTAGCAATATTTTCAAAAAGACTTATACATTAGGCAAGAACACAGTCATTCAGAAATGCTTTGACCTTGCTGTAGAGCCCCAAAACAAGCCTGATGAGGTAAAAGGAGTAGAAGAATGTCACATCCATCAGTCAGGTGCCTATTTTCTTATTGTATAATTATTTTTTAGTTTTAAATCATGTACTCCTAGCATCGCAAATGCTAAGTTTAGTTAATGCACTGGTAGAACTTATGCGATGTTGAATGTATGGGAAATGTAGTGGTCCAAAATGGCAAAATGTTTTTTGAATATTCTTCATAGTGCTTTCAAAAATACTTTCAAAAAACAAAGTGCTTTTTGGATTATTGTACTGAAAAACTTATACTGCCTATATAATTGTCTTTGACTATTATTTGTAAAAAAAAAAGCCACTAATGAATATAATAAGCCGTCACAAACAATATAATAATATAATTATTGTAAAAACAAATTTTCATTTCATCATACCATGAATACTGAATTCATCTCACATTTCACAGAATCACAGAATCACAGAATGTTTGGGGTTGGAAGGGACCTCTGAAGATCATCTTTTCCAACCCCCCTGCTTGAGCAGGTTCACCTAGAGCAGGATGCACAGGACTGTCTCCAGGCAGGTTTTGAATATTTCCAGGCAAGGAGATTCCACAACCTCTCTGGGCAGCCTGTTCCAATGCTCTGTCACCCTCACAGTAAAGAAGTTTTTTCTCATGTTCACCTGGAACTTCCTGTGTTCTAATTTGTGCTCATTGCCCCTTGTCCTCTCGTTGGGCACCAATGAGAAGAGTCTGGCCCCATCCTCTTGACACCCACCCTTCAGATATTTGTAAGCAGTAACAAGGTCCCTCCTCAGTCTTCTCTTCTCTAGGCTGAACAGACCCAGGTCTCTCAGCCTTTCCTCATAAGAGAGGTGATCCNCAGCCTGTCCAGGTCTCACTGGATGGCAGCGCAGCCTTCTGGCATATCAGCTACTCCTCCCAGTTTGGTATGGTCGGCAGACTTGCTGAGGGTACACTCTATCCCTTCATCCAGATCATTGATGAATATATTGAACAGGACTGGACCCAGTACAGACCCCTGGGGAACACCGCTAGTTACGGGCCTCCAACCAGACTCAGCGCCGTTGATCACAACCCTCTGAGCTCTGCCATTCAGCCAGTTCTCGATCCACCTCACAGTCCTCTCATCTAACGTGCACTTCCTAAGCTTGTCTGTGAGGATGTTATGGGAGACAGTGTCGAAGGCCTTGCTGAAGTCAAGGTAAACAACATCCACCGCTCTCCCTTCACCCACCCAGCCAGTCACGCCATCATAGAAGGCTATCACGTTGGTCAAGCATGATCTCCCCTTGGTGAATCCATGTTGACTACTTCTGATAACCTTCTTTGCCTCTGCACACCTGAAGATGACCTCCAGGATGAACTGTTCCATCACCTTTCCGGGGATGGAGGTGAGGCTGACTATTTGAGTTAGTTATTTTTTTCTTTTTTTTTCTTCATTTATTTTTTCCAGCTAAAATCCTTATCTTGTTTTCTTAGAACAAGGAATAAGTACTAACCTACAGTAAATATTTCTATTTGCTGTTAATCAAATGGAATACAGTATGTATCATTACTTAAATATGCTGTACAATCTTCTTTTGAGTCATAGTAAAAAGTAGCATATGGACTGACAAAAAAAATTGATTATGTGAAATTCAGTGGCAGCTGAAAAACTATTTCATTTTTTTCTCTTTGCAAAATCCATTTCTAAATATAATGACCTACATGTATGTGTTAGTAATGGAAAGTCAAAATATTTTGTGGATTAAGTTACAGCCAAAAATACATGCTCCAAGGTGTTTTTTTCCCTAGAATTTTTTGCTGAGTGACTGAAAGTAGGAGTAAAGTTTTAGTAAAGAGAAAAGGAAGAATAAGAAAGAATTTCTCAGTGGACAATAGAACCCAGTGTAAATTCTGTTGTCCACTATGCTTCATGTTGAAATGAACCACCTGACAATTATTGGTTAACAGGAGTATTCTATTTTCACTTTAAATCTCAAGGCATGTTATTTTATTTAGAAATGAATTCTAAGGTACCACTGCACTGCAAACTTCCTTCTGCTGAAAAGTGTGTGAGCAACAAGAGATGTTTTCAAATGAAAATCATCTAGTTACAAAAATTTGAATATGCAGTTATTTTTAAGGAAGAATGTGGAATGGAGAAGCTGTCTCTAGAAATTTTTTTTTATCTCTGTGATTACACGTGATCCAATTAGATGTATTTGAACCTGAGTAACAAAATTAATAGGCTATTTAATCTCAAATACTTGTTGTAGTTCTTTACTACCCAAAGCAGTCAGTTGGAAAGCATTCAAGTGCATGAATGTATGCTTATATTTACCTATAAGAAAACATTTAGCCTAAAATGTTTTACATTCCTGTTTATTTTGGGAACGTAGTCTCATGATATTACCTGGAATGTGTTATAAAGTGAATAGATTTAGTTAAGAAATTTGATGTGGGCTGGAAAATGATTAGCAGCTTTAATGGCATTCATACATCAGATACATTAGCACTCAGATAAAAGAAGTAGAAGAGAGATCTCCCACACAAAGCGTGTTATATTAACTGTAACTAAATGGGGGGAAAAAAAGTTGCTTTAATAATAATCTAAGCTATTAAATGCATCAAGAATAAAATGACTCCACTTGCTCTGTCTTATTCCATTGTATGAAATGTTTCAGAATAATGAAAGATAATAAAATGAATATAATCACATATGTAACTTCATTGAAATTTATGGTAAATACAGTATATTTATCCTTAAATATTTAAAATAGACTATCATAAGAATAAAATATATCATTAAAAACTTGTCGTCTTGTTTTCTTTTTTTTTTTTTTTTCCCTTAAATACTGATAACAAGGTACTCCAGAGTTGAAAAATAAGGATAGTTTCTTTTTTGGTTTAAAAGGGGATGGTCAAACTTCTTCAGATAAGGTTGCTTAATGTTAGTTGTTTTCACCCATGCACTCTGTGCAGGCCTTCAAAATTATACTAGAAATCATCCATGTGGAGACTCGAGGAATAAAACACGGAAAAGGAAGGTACCTGAAAGAAAGGAAGGAAGAGAAAATACATGTAAAATGAATAGAGTGAGTTAGCTGTGGTTCTGTTGCCATTTGTCTACTGGCAAATAAAGCAGCTGCCTGTAGGACACAGAACATGTGTGTTGAAGGGAAAAAGCATGGCTTACACTGAACCTTTATTCAGTTTTGCTTCCTACACTGCTGCTGTGTACACTGCTCTTCAGAAGGGATAGGCAAGGAAGGAGAGGCGGTGGGGTGGCTCTATACGTTAGGGAGTGTTTGGACTATACAGTCACTATATAGACTATATAGTTGTGATGACAAAGTTGAGTCCTTGTGGGTAAGGATGAGGGGGAAGGCCAAGGAGGCAGATATCCTCCTGGGAGTCTGTTATAGACCACCCAACCAGGTCAAAGCGTTCTTCAAGCGGCTGGCAGAATTCTCTCAGTCGCTGGCCC
>WAAD01020014.1:486336-514858 GCA_013389945.1 Fregata magnificens | reverse complement strand
ATCAGGGTGGTTGAAGTCCCCCATGAGAACCAGGGGCTGCGATTGCAAGGCTACCTCCAGCTGTCTGTAGAAGGCTTCGTCAACTTCCTCTTCCTGATCAGGTGGCCTGTAGTAAATGCCCACAACAGTGTCACCCATATTTGCCTGCCCCTTAATTTTTGCCCATAAGCTCTCGACTCGTTCTTCCTCCACCCCTAGGCAGAGCTCGATGCATTCCAGTTGCTCCCTCACGTAAAGAGCAACTCTCCCACCTCGCCTTGCTGACCTATCTTTCCTAAAAAGCATGTAGCCATCCATGACAGCATTCCAGTCATGCTAGCTATCCCACCATGTCTCTGTCATTGCAACGAGATCATGGCCCTGCCGCCGCACACAGATCTCTAGTTCCTCCTGTTTATTCCCCATGCTGCGTGTGCTGGTGTACAGGCATTTCAGAGAGGTAATTGAGCACACAGGTTGCCCTGTAGGGGTGCATGAGGATCCACTACAGCCATACACAGCCTCAAGGTGGTTAGTCTTCTGATTGTCATCTCGTGAGGCAGCTAAGGCACTTTCGTCGCTGCCCTGGTTGGGCCAGCTTATTCCCCCATTGGGTGTGATGGCTGTAGCATCACCACTTTGGACGCCGCCGCCCGAGTCTTTCAGTTTAAAGCCCGCCTCACCAAGTTGGCCAGCCTGATGCCAAAGATTCCCTTGCCCCTTCTAGACAGGTGGATTCCATGCCTCCCTAACAGTCGTAAAAGCCAAAACCCTCACGGCGGCACCAGCCTCATAGCCAAGAGTTAATTTGCATTATTTGCCTATTTCTGGCTGCCCATTGTTCTCCAACAGGTAAAATGGAGGAAAAGATGACTTGGGCGCCAATATTTTTCACTCGCTCCCCCAGGGCTTTATAGTCTTCCTTGGTTCTGCCCAGGCTCTGGCTTGCAGCATCATTCGTGCCCACATGGAAGAGTAACAGCGGATAGTAATCTGTGCTCTTGACAAGTTGTGGCACCCTCTCAGCCATGTCTCGGATCTTAGCTCCCGGAAGGGAGCAAACCTCTCGTGACTCCCTGTCAGGTCGGCAAATGGGTGCCTCAGTGCCTTTTAACAGAGCTTGCCTCTTCTTTTTATGGTACCCACTCTGTGCTGCTGGTACAGTTGCACCTTGCAGACCTTGCTCATGAGTGTCTACAGCTGCTAAAGCTTCATATCTGTTGTTGGTAGTGATGCTGGAGGGTGGAGACTGAAGCGGAGCCCTGCTTTTGTGGGTCACCATGGTCCAAGGTGCCTCGTCCTCAGTGGTGGCCACCGCTACAGGAACGTGGTTCTGAAACCACTTATCGACCTCCACTTCGGCTCCACTAATACTGTGCAGCCTTTTAACTGCCTTTCCCTCTGAGTTTCATCTTCCCATAGCACAGGCTCATTACCGGCTCAGGAATCCAATCTATGGAAGTTGCACATGTGAGGTCAGATCTAAGAAAACGCTAAAAGAAGGTGGCTCCCATTTCACTCAAGCTAGTTGGGAAATCCTGAGTGCACCTTGATGAGCACTGACTGCTACATTTACATCACACCTCAAATACCTATAATTTCCAGTAAACCACAAACATCCTCATCACGCATCTACATGATGCTCAATTTTGGCATGTGCTCTTCCGAGTCTCAGTCTGGAGGTGCCTCTCTCCCTTGATGGCAGAGGGAACCCAATGGATGGTTCAGCCCACCACATTTTAAATAGCTCAAGATGGCTGAAATCCCTCCCATGGTTTGCCAGCTCTGTACACATCTCTTTGCATTTGCCAGACAGAATTAGAAGCAGGGCCAGCCTTTATTATGGTCAGGTTAGATTAGCGCTCATGGTTAGAGCAGTGTCTCAGGGCTAAGGAACATCTGCTTTAGATTTGCTCTGAAAAAACTGAAGAGAGCCTATGCTGCCCTATTTCTCCCCACTCACTGGCAAAGAGCCCTGCAACAGCCTACGTGTACCTTCTGCCTCCTACGTCACTGTTCAAGTTTCAAATTGATTACCTTTCACGCTTGAGAAAAAAGATCTCCTTTCTTATCAGCTTTTGAACAAGTTTCACTGCTGGAAATACAATTTCTATCCATGTATTTCTGAATTGCTTTGCACAATATACTCTATAAATTTTGAGAAAATACTATGTGAAATGGAGCACTGATGGGTTTTGCATCTGGAACTGAAAGGGATTGATACTTTTTGAAGTATTTTGATTTGCCTTTTTTCTATAAAAACTGTATTAATTATTAGTAATAATACTTAGTAATAATACAAGACATAACTTAAGGAAACAGACTACCACAGATTAAACTTGTTAACCTGGTAGTGCAGTGCATGGCAGCATATAGACCCCAGCTTTTAAGACCCCAGCTTTTAAGCCTAGGCTTAAGGTTATTTAAGCCAATGCTTAAGAGCCTAGCATGGGCTGAACTCATTTCCCAGCCACAGAGCCAGACTTTTAAACCCTCATTCACTCACATCCTCCCCAGGAGATGAAAAAAAGCCAGATCAGCACCAAAAGATGAGGCAGGATTAACACAGGGATGCAGCATCTCTCCCAAGCAGCGTCTACCTAGCAACAGAGAACTGCCATCCCCAGGTCGCATGACAGAGGACAAGAGCGTATGAAATGCATTTTGCTATATACTAGAGAACAAATGAAATCATATATAAGGGATCAAATGCTGCAATAGCACAAGGCAGGTCCTGCTCTATCTCTGCGCCCATCAGCTCAGTCCCAACAAAGCATGAATCAGACTTAATCTTTTGCACAAACTCCACCAAACACTGTTTCAATTGAAAAAGGCTTAAGGTGAGATTTACTTTTTTCCATACAAGCTCCCGCCACAACCACTGTCAAGATACTTGCATGCATTAAAACATGACAGATACTAAATCTTGAAGTGTGTTATATTTCTTTTTAAACACAACTAACCATTTCTTTGAAAAGGACTTGTACCATCCTAAATTTTAATACAGCCCCTGTTTGTCTAAAAGAGGCATCTTCTTCCTCTGCAGTCTGACTGTGCTACAGCTGTTGAGGCTACCATAATACTACACACCAACATGTCAGGATAAAGCTAAGTGCTTTTTTAATATACTTATGAAAAAAATGGATCAAGCTTTCTCAAACGTTGTAAGCTACTCATGTTTGTTCTCTCCTTGCACCAGGCACAGATCCTGGTGACAAAAAGCTAAGCAGTGCCAAAGGTTACAATGCCACAGACAGAGAGCAATAGGAAGGAAATACGTAACAGAAATTAATTAGTCTCTTAGTGAACAAGGACCCTGTTTCTGAATAAATGTCCTCAAGAGGAAGGAAGATCTGCGATGAAAACCTAAGTTTTATAAAACACAGCTAATTTGCTAAATTGCCTCAGAACAGACTGGGTTTTTTTTTTCTGACGATTTCCATGGAGATACCAATGTTCCTCACATAAAGCACTCTAAAAGCCAATAATATAGTGTCTGCTGCTTTTACACCTCACCGAGATACCTGACACACAGCACTTCTTGACCCGTGCTGGTCTTCCAGGAGCTGCAGGTGACGATCCAACCCTTTGGCTGTTTGATGAGAAGAGATCCGTGTCCAGTTCTTGCTATTTCCAAGTTTGTGATTTTTCTTTCAGCTGCCAACAAATTTTTAAACATATGATATGCCGCAGATCTTGTGGCTTGGATTTCCTCCAGTACTTCACTAACATCTGCCAAATTCCTGTTAAAGCCAACACTGGTTGATGAGCACTTTCCGATGGTGTGAAACTTAATGCAAGTAACTAGGGGAAGCTTGGGAGCAATTAAATTTTAATCAGATATAAGTTCAGTTTTCAGCATTGTGAGTTATCTCTAGTGTCTAAATAGCTAATATCTATAATAATCCTCTTCTTCTCCTGTAATCAGCAGCATCAAGCTGCAGAAAAGGAGAAAAGTAACAGCTTAAGAAGCCCCCTTCCCAAGAAAGCCACCCACCGTATTAACAATCTATGCAGCCTTTCTCTTTGACATGTCATCTGTATCTCAAATTACTCAGTTGTGTTTTCCAGGTGGATCCAAGCACCTGTCCCTCTCCTGGCTGCCTCTCCTCAGTCTCCTGCCCAAGATGGCCCCTCGTGCTCGGCTCTGCTGGCAGGGCTGCTCATCTCGCTGCTCTCCAATGTGTTTTAGGCCAAAGGACCAAGCGTAACGCTTCCTTTGAAATCACATACAGCTTCCTTCCACCCTCCTTCCGGCACACACCAGCTCCTTGAGTGTGAGCTGGCTTTTGCCTGGGTTCTTGGCTTCTTCCTCCAGCTGGGCCTGGGGCACTGGGACACCCCCAGCTCTCCTGCAAATCCCTTCTCCTCACGGGCGAATTTACAGATCTCCTGCCAAAGGCTGCCTAATCCACAGCCTTTCCCATCCTTGTAAAGATGCAGGAAGAGCATGATGGCTTCTCATAAAATAAAATAAATCAAGCCTTTCTACCTCTTGGTAAGTGAAGGATGCAAGTCATGGTCCTTTTACTACGCTGCCATAGTGGGCTCAAAGCTTTCCCACTGCTCTTCCAAGTTCAAAAATGCCCTGTTGTCAACCTAGAGATTATTTTTGCACATGCTCCAGCAGGACCAACACAGCAAGCGGAGCTAAGCACCTTCCAGGCTGTTCTTAATGGAAAATGTACGCCCCAACACAAGAGTTGGTGGCTGAGGTCTGGGAATCGGAGAAGTGGAAAGATCCCTGCAAAAGCCACTCTTCAGTATGAAATCTTTGTTCAGAGGTGGCCACATGATCAGAGCCAGGCTTCGGGGAAGCACAAAACGCAGCGGCGGGCTCCCTGGCCTCAGAAGGCTACATAGAAAGTGGAAGAGATAACAGAAGCTGAGGATTTTTTTTTTATTTCTTTGCAAGTGAAAATATCCTAAACACCCTCAGCATGTGCAGCTTGGGGAAGTTAGATGAACAGCTGCCTGGAACTGAGCACTAATTCATCCATTTTGCTCTCTGTTAATGAATACAGACAATGGAAAATCAGTAGATGCAGAAAACCCGCGATTTTTATGGATTTACAGACTGATTTTCTGTACCTCATCTAGTAATCTTTATGCCTGTGCAAAGTGACGGCACAGTTGGTGTAAAGTACTACTGAATTATCATAGGGATATTTTTACCCTCCATTTCCACTGGTGTGACAAATGGCTACAGGTGTCAAAGGCAAAAGAAAATGTGACTTTTAGCAGAGAAAAGGAATATTCAGCAAAACTAAAAATGAAATGAATTTGTTATCCTCACTGCCACGAGGATCTCTTTAGAGAAAGGCAGGAGGAGCATCAGTCCCAGTTGCAGTTCTGTGCTGGAACAGCCTCTTTCTCTCACATTTCTCACCTGGTAAGACCTGTACCCCACCATACATTTCTCTTGGTACATTACAGCTTGCAGCTCAAATCCAGCTGGATTAGTGATGAACTGCGCTGGGCTCAAGGAGAGATTGAACACAGAGCGAACAAACCATGTTCTGACTTGCACAGCCTCTCCTGGATCCTAGTTACAATTTTTTTCCCCAAAAAACACTGTGTAGGGTAAGATAAACACCTTCATAAAATGTGCGTGCAGCTGTGAGACAATCTTTTTTTAGTTAATGGCAAATTTTAAGGCCACAGTCATTCTGACAAGACAGCTATTCCCGTGTGCAAATGCAAAATCCCTTTGGAACTGAATATATCCACAGTTCAAAAATGCACCAAATTCCAAGTACTGCTAAGAGAAGGAAAGGGGAAATTTCATTTCCAACCAAACCAGCAAGGATAATGCAGCCCAGCGCAACACCATTACAGTATGCACACTTGAATAAACCATCCCTCTTCAAAAATACAAATGGAGACTCTACTTCTTGCTCTGATTTGCAGACTTTTAAAGCAAGAATGCGTCATCTGCTCTGACCTCTGCGGGAACCGGCTGGTATCGTTCCAGCCCTGTGCCAATAACTCAGGCTCTGCAGTTTGTATCACTGTCAGATCGGTCTTGCTGCGTAACTGCTGAACCTGCCTGCTGAGAAAGCAGTGACTCTTACCCAAAAATTGGCGCGCCACCCTTTATCTTTGATATGGACATTCACTGCATTGAGTTACTACAAAGCTACCCCAGCTAAACCCCAGCATTATTAAGCAGAGCCCAACAGACTCACTATTGATCTTATTCAGTGCCATTTTTGCATGCACGCACGCAAAACCCATAAACAAACAAGCAGCCCCCAGAAACTGTAGGTCAAGAACAAACAGACAAAATCTTCCTTTTAAAAAGAAGAAAAATCCCACCACTTTTCCAGGTGAAATTAGCTATGTCTATATTTGATACCTAGAACACAGTGAATGCCACAGTCTCCAAAAACCATGGCAACCAGAAAATGTGAGCAACACCTTTTTTTTTTTGCTTAAATAGTTCTTCACATGGCTGAGACTCCTGCTTTGGTTTTTAAGATAAAAGTGTGGCAGCTGGGAGGTTCAAACCTGGAGCGCAGCTGCTGGATGAGCCGTGCATGATTTCAGGGCTTTGGGAGATTTTGCACCACATTTCTTTGTTTTTTTCACTCAACTGCATTCAATCAAAGACTTCAGCTATCCCTCACTCACAGCCAGTATCTCCATCTGTGTGCATCCACCCTTGGAAGGCATTTTTTCTATCCGAGAAGTAGCCACATCCAGCAATATGAGGTGTTTGGTCAGACACTTTTTTTTTTCCCCACAGTGCTATATAACTTTCTTTTCCCTACAATTTTTTACCTTTTTAC
Organism: Fregata magnificens; assembly: GCA_013389945.1. NCBI lineage: Eukaryota > Metazoa > Chordata > Aves > Suliformes > Fregatidae > Fregata > Fregata magnificens. The sequence continues at coordinate 508,088 of WAAD01020014.1, read as the reverse complement.
ACTTAAAGAAAAGGTGAGATACCATCAAACAAAAGCAGAGCAACAACCTGCATTAGGGCAAGAGCCAAGAGAGAGTAGCAATTTACAGCTCTCTCCCTGAAGCAAGGGTAGAGATTACTGGCATTTAAACACACTTCCACCTTGCAATTTCCACCATTTCCTGCTACTTTGCAGCCTGGTGTATTAAAAATCAAGACACCAGAGCCGAGGTCTGACTTGAAGAGAAGCCCATATCCTTCTGCTTGGGAATTACATCATATTTCAAGGCAACGTATATCTTGCTGTGGACAAAATTAAGTCCAATAAAACCAATTTCCGCTCTGACATTATTCAAACATGGCCACAATCAAATAGAGTAGAAAGCCAAATGAAAAACCCAAGCACTAAAGTGTTTTCATAGATGAAGGCTGAAAAGCTCCAAAGATTTGAACCCCTCCTACTAAAGACGGATGCCCTGCAGTACATTACAGTCTGTGCACTGTAAAATTCTGCGACTTTTAGCTATACTCATCATTTTAAGTGGATCATGTACTACACTCCCTTCTGCAACAGCTTAAATCCCACTACGTGATTATCTTTTCCTGTAATACCACACTTTTTGGAATAGCAGCACACCAGCGTTGGGAACAAACCCTGATAAAAGAAATTTAAGGACAAAAGAAGCACTGAAGGATACAGCCTCAATAACTATGCTGGGGATGGCTGTGGTTCACCCTTGCGTAGGGCTGTTCCTGTAACTGTGTGAAGTACCTTTGCCTTTTGAAAAGTGCTGTACGGAAAACTCTCAGCTATCCAGTCAGTAATATTAGCTTCTTTAAAGATTTCTGATAAACTGCATTGGTCTTTAAGTGGACACAGAGAAAAAAATCTCGGTATCTTTGAACCTAGTAAAAGTTCCCTAAATATTTTTTTTAAATCTTCACGCATGTAGCTTTCGGCCAGCTGCCCACAGAAGTCTTGCCCTGTCTCCTGAGGCTGCAATAGAGTGGCAGAAGAGATTTGCCACCAAATCCTTGCTGATCTGACAGCAACTTGCAGTCCCCGACTCCAAACCCTTTCATCCAGCACGATATCACAAAAATGCCCCCTTCACAACTCGCCCCAGCAGCCCTGACACAGCTTCAGGAAACAAAGCACAAGAGCAGATGCATCCGTGTCATTTAAATACAGGGATGCAGGTTAAAACAAACCTCTAAGCAGCAAATTAAATGTACAATGTGCCTCCTTGTCGCCGGCAGTCGGCAAGGCACAGGGAAGCAGTAGCTGCACTACCACCCTGAGGACACAAAGAGCAGAGCCAAGGCTGCATCTCAGCCCTGCCTGCAAACTGCAGGGAGTGTTTCCAATCCCTTTCCTTTTTCGCTTTTTCCCTTCTATTCTCCCCCCTTTCCCTCTTTTTTTGGATGTGTGAACAAATGATAACTCTGTGAAAATCAGAGAACAAAGGGAAGATCAAAGAGTGCAGGTAGCTAGAGCATTATGTATCCCAGCTGGGGCAACAGTTTAAGCCTCCAGAGCTTACTTGCCAAGTTATTTTAGAGTCACGCCAGGAGAGCTGTGCCCTCTGAAGCTTCCTGGCATAGGAACTGTTGCGAGGCAAAGCAATGAGGTTTCCAATGCTGCACGAGGGATGTCAGGCTGCAGGAGCCACCAACTACACAGGCATCTAGTTAATTCAAGTGCAATTACAGTCAATAAAAGTTACTCGTTACTTACATCTCTTTGGCGTTGGAGTCTGAGAGATGCTGGTTTATACACTGGGGCCCTCTGGGGGGTGAGGATTTTGGGGCAGAGGCTGGTTTTGCTACACATCCAAATAATAACTTGGAGGCTGAGGTGCTCAGAGACCACTCTCTCCCCTGTGCTGCACCACTCCAGGGGTGGTCAATGCCTCTCGGATGAGGCTCTACATGGACAATATGCTGGGGATTGGGCTGAAAGTGTGCATCAGAAAAACAGCCTAGAAATACCACCACATCCCCAATGGGATTTGGCTAGAGAAAAATCCCAGGACTGTAACTGTAGCTTGGGCTCTTCACAAGGAGCCCCTTCTGCTCTGCCTTTTCTAGCAAGCTGTAGATGGATGCTTGGTCTTACCCCATCCTACTGTACTTGAAACAGGGAGGTGCCAGGTGGTGGATACACTTGAAATGCTGCCAGGTAGCCAGAAACTAAAGCTCAGTCCCTTCACAAGATGCAGTGGCCAAGTGCCCAGAGTTGAAACTCATGGATGCAAACCATCACCTTGCATCGACCTCTGGGCCCCAGAACAGTCAGGAGACAGGTATTTGACAAGTGTTTCTGACCTGGCACTACCTGGTTGAAGGACAGCCCTTTCCAGGCATGCCGGGTGCAAGCCTGTACATCTGTTCAAAGTCCACTCGGAGTCCCAAACAGCAGTGCCTGCAGCAACGCAAGCGCTTCACTATTTGGCCTGAACCTACTCACACCCTTTGAGCGCGAGCTACCAGAGAGAGATGGTACCATGCTGACCTGCCAAGGCAGGAGGGACAGGCACTACTACCTCTTAAAGCAGCCCAGCACTGAGAAAGCATTTTGGACAGGAAAGTCACCTTGGAAAAGCAACTTTATGTTTGGAAATGCTCAAAGACCCAATTTCAGTGGGTGGGAGAACCTACCTTGCTCAGCGTGCACCTCTGTTCCTCCATCCTCATGTAACATGCTCGATATCTTCCCAGCACCTCTTGCACAGCTGAATGCAATCTGTACTAATTAGCTGTTCACACAGCTCTTTGTTTTCTCCTACGTTGCCTTTCCTCCCACATTTTTCTTCTTTTCCACTTCTATTGAATTTTTGCAAGACTTGTAGCTTTGAGCCGGCTATGAATGGGGGTAAGATGTTTTGTGCTAACATGCTTTCCCTCCTTTCCATGCCAGTGTTCTCTTAAAACCCAAAACCACACCTCTGGGAGCATGTTTTCTGGGTCTAATTTTTAATTGTCTGTGCAAACAAAACAGAAGGAATATGTTAATTTCACTAGCTACTAATTGCAAAAGTCAATACTCCTTGAGCCGTTCGTGCCATTTCTCATCTTGCCAATTCTTCTGGAAAAAAATAAAATGTCAGAAAGTGCAAAATGTTTTACCCACATGTGCAGGTTACCAACAACAGTGCCTAGAGAGCACAACAAAAACAAAAGTACTTTAAAGTATAAACCCATTTCTTTTCTGTGTGGAAAGGATAGGACATGCATTTCTGTCATTAGCTGCTGATTTCAGAAATATTTGCACATTAATTATGCTGTGTCAGCAATAACCGACCAGCTCCACAATTGCCTTTTCTCTTTTCCCACAAACATAGAGCTTCTACAGAACCAAAACCACCATTTCCCATTTCTCAGAATAGTACATGAAATAAATAGCCACAAGGTTAGAGGCTGCCACAGTTAAAAAATCACTTTCTACAGAAACTAGATATATGTGTGAATGCATGAAATGACTAATCACACAACCAGAACAAGGAAACATAACAATAAAATCTGGTCTCTGGATGACAAGCAATGGCTCCTAGTTCATGCCCAACTTTTCCCATTGTTTGGAGGGAGTGGCCCTTTATTAATACCATGCCACGGGATGGTCAAGGACTGCATGGGCAGAGCAGTGCCTGGAGATGTGGCCTGCCACATTGCTCCTAATAGGACTGTGTTGAGTAAGAGGGGTCCAGCTTTTAACTATTGGGGCATTCTGCCATTCCTTTGGGTTATCCACAGGCTTTATTCTTCTAAAAGCTGTTTTAGCTCCTGCTCTTGTGTTCAATTCCACTTGCCAGGGCAAGCACGACATGCAAGAGAGACAGACTGACAACCCTGTGCCAAGCCAGCCCCTGCCCCATCAGTGCTGCCCACTCCCTAACACTGCAGCTCAGCAGCAAAATTTAGCATTGCTACCCCAGTTTCTTGCAATATAAATACTTTTATGTGATTAACATGTGTTCTGCATATTCTACAAACACTACAGCAAAGCATCAGAGACTTCAGGTACACCGAGCATTGCTATTCCAGCAAGCAGGAGAGCCTACTTCGAGCGATGAGGGCACACTGTGACCATGCATGCAGGAGCTTGCTGCTCCATGTGGACTCACGAAGATCAAGTCAGATCTCATTACATACTTAGGATCTTAATTTCTCAGTGATTCCAATGGGCAGGTAAGCATCAAAAGATAAACCAGGGGTTGTTATGTATAGTCAGATAGGAGTTTAAGGGTCTGCAGAGCACAAAGGGCTCTAATTAAGCGCATTAAGTGAGCAGACAGGACGGGACAGCCCCAGTGCTACGGCAGAAACTTCAGCTCCATCCCAGGAACTGTTTCATTGAAAGTAGAAAGCAGAGGAGAGTTGACACAGAAGCCCTGCATCTGAAAGCAGGGCCTTGAGATTTCGCTGTGAGCGAAATCCCACTAAACAAGGCTCCCCCTTCCCACTAAACAAGGCTCAGCACCTGCCATTCTCTAGTCTCCAGCCTTTGTTCACTCCAGTAATGAATACCTTTGTGAAAATAGCTGTAGATTAGAAAAGGAATTAACCTCCAAACAAAGGAGAAGTTTAATTAAGCGTTGCACTAAAAGAAAACAGAGGAGAAGTACAGGTTAAAAAAAAAAAAGAAAAAAGACAAGACAGCTGCGCAGACTTAATTCCAATTTCCCCTCTTGTAGGTCATTACACCCAATGTAATTTCCTTTCTGTATTTGGGCAAGTTTGTTACTGAGGCACTGCCCATTAACCGAAGGGGTTTTGTTGCTTTCCATTCACTTGTACCTTTTTGAATGCTTCACATTACAAGCCCTCCATCAAAAAAAAAGCAAAACAGATTTAAATTAGACTTTGGGAGTATGCCATTTCATAAACTTCTCCCCAGAGAGCTTCAGCTAATTAAACAAATGATTGCAAAATAGTCACAATGTCAACCCTGTCAGCTTATATGCGAAATATCTACACCAAGCCGCGGTTATTTAACCAAACACAATGTGGAGGAGCAATGTGTTTTAAAGATAAGCACAAACCTTAGGCCATAAGGGGGCACGCAGTTTTTAAAAACCATGGGCGGATTATGGAGAGGCCAAGGACTTTGAACATCCCTGCCCATGGCCTTGGGAGCCAGCAGGCACAGCTACACTGATCTGAAAAGGACAGGAGCTGAAGATCTAGGTGGCCAGGCTGAGAAGGAGACTTCAACAGATTAAAAAAATGGATAAGCATACTGGGCTGCTCTCGACATTTGGGTTGAGCTCTATGTTACTGCCAAGAGGGCAGGTTAGGAGTGGTTAATGATGCTCAAGGAAATCTCTGCATTTTTGCTGTTAAATTGCAGCAACCTGGTGCAAAATCTGGAAAGAAGCAACCAGGTAGGAATGGGTGCCTGGGGTAGGAAACCAGGAATATAAATGTTACATGATTAGTCTGTGCATAGTTGCCAGAGGCAGTGAAAGTCTCAACTGTCCAAAGCTAAAGGATTTTAAATCTCTCCATATGTTACATAAAAGCATTCTTTTAAAAAACAATTTTTTCCTTCCCATCCTTTCCATCTCATCTTGCCTTCCTCTACTCTAAGCCGTGCGGCTTGCCCAACAAGCCCTCTGTGCCCATGCTCTCTGCCCAAACCATGCAGCCTGTCTTTACACTCTGGTACTTGTCTCCCATTGACGTCATCCCCAACCCACGTCCTGGTAGCTCATCACTCTTTAGTCTTCCCATTTTCCTCTTTACAACACATACCTCCAGTATGAAGTACCCGCTGCCTGCCAGGGCTGACTACTCCTTTCCCTCCCATCCCTCCATCCCGCTCTCGTCTCACACTACATTTAATTTGCCCATGCAAGTGACATTTGCCAGGCCAGGCACCTTAGCTTCTCGATGGATTTTATGATCAGGTGCGCGCAACGAGGTATAACATGAATTATTACAGCCTTGACTAGGAAAACATAACATTAACTTTCCTAAAGCCCTGTTAAGGGTCAAAGAACCCATTGTACAAGGTTTGAGCAAAAAGGACAGTGAGGAGGGAAGGGAGAGAAGAAGGGAGAAAAAGTGGCTCTGCTCATCACGGCAGAGTCAGAGCCTGAAGCTGATGTTAAACAACCACTAACGGGGTTAGGATGCTCAGGGGCTGCTGCTTGCTGGGGCTCTGGCAAACAGGACTGACCTCAGCTGGGTGGGCTGCTTGCTCCGTGCCCCCAATTTAGCAGCTGAGATTAAGAGGGGATAACCCTCACGGTATCCGATCCAGGTGCAAACCCAGCTCTGATGCCCTGAATATTTGAAAATGGGAGAGGCAGTAGTACAAGGCAAAAATTATCTATTCTCAGGTGCCATGGCCATGATAACCCTGGATACTCCTGTGGACATCGTCCTGGTTGAACCAGCTAGGTGCAAGGCATGCCAGAATTGAGACGAGCTCCTACCCATCCAGGCTTCCCTCCCTGTGGCTGCTTCATGCCTTGGCAACAGTATTAATGAGAAAACAGTTGAAAGGGGAAACTCAGTTCAGAACATTGCTTTACGAGGAATGCCAAGATCCTTCCTTGTTTATTTTACTTGTTGTGTAAACATTTTTATAATACTTATCAATACAGTCTGTAGAGCGTATTTTTTAAAATAATCAGCATGGACATCAGTATCTTGCTCATGACTGGCCTTTTCTTTGACTCCATACACCGAAGCTAATGCATCACATTGCCATTTTACTTTATGTATTGTGCTGGCTACTACTTGATTGTAGGCTCTTAGTGAATCAACCTAAATTAATCCAAAGGTATCGCAATCACATAATAGATACCAGCACTGGAAATGGTCAGGAAATAGGAATTAAGGATGAATGCTCTGTTTGCATGATCAAAACACATTAAGGCACCAGAAGGCTGAGAAATTCTTCACTGAACATGTCTGGTAAAAGCATTCAGTTTGCTTCTGCCAGACTCCCTCTTAGCAGCACTGGTTCCAGATCCCTACTGCTGAGCAATTTTAAAGTTCAGTGAACAAATTTTTTCAATTGTTTGGTTTTCTCCTATTTTCTGTGTGAATTCTTCTCAAATCAAGCTCACTTTTTGCCTCTAAATGTGAGCGACAATCTGCAGAGGCTCTAATCAAAATGGCGCATTAACTTCACTTTTCCCCCCCCTTAACTTCTTCAGTGTACAGAACCCAGCTTGCATAGTTATGATCACAAAATATTAGCATAATGCACCTCTTCCTTAGCAACAGCTATAGTGTCAGGGGAATGCAGCCCATAATAATGCAGCTTGATCTAGAAGCACAATAAAATATAAATAAGCTTGTTACACTTCAGTGGCACACAGGATTCCACTGTGAAGGGCCTTCATGAATTTAGAAACCTCATGGTCTTTTTACTCTCCAATACAGATTATTTAGAAGAAGATTTATGGACACACATTCCCTTTTATTCCAGGAAATGAAACGTAATTGTTTACTCAGTATTATTTTGCTGCATGTCTGCTACTAAATTTGTGGGCATAATACAGACACACATGTACACACACGTCTGTGCAAAGCAGCGCTCATAAGGAAATAAAGATGAAACCAGGACTTAGAGAAAATCTAAAGGGAAGACTGCCATGAGAGCATCCATAACTGTGGTCATTTTTTAATGAAGAAAGCACAAGCAATTTTCTCCAAAAACCAGCTGCAGTGAAACAAGGGATATACTTGCTACAAATTAACATGCTTAATCTAGAGCCCTCTATAAGACTCCCCGTGTACCATATCTGCAAAAAGAACAGCATCCTCAGCTGGGTAAGGGCAAAGTCTTCTCCTCGCCCCAAGTCCAGCTGGTTCTCTCCATCCCTGAAAGCTCCTTGGCCAACAGCCCCATGGCTGTTGCACCCTCATGCATGCTGGCCCTCTAACCCTTATAATTACATTTAACCAACCTTAATGTCTCTTCTCAAAGGCAATCAAGATCTTTTAAATACTGCTTCTTGTGAGTTTTCAAGGAGAATAAACTCCATCGAGCCAATCTGAAGGCAATAACAAACCATTTGGAGCTAGAGGATAGCAGTCGTCATCTTCTGAGCAAATACTGCAGTTATCAAGCCAAAATTACTTGGCTGAAAGACTTAAATCATGAGGCCTCTTATGAGGGAGCCAAGTTACAATCTTAGCAACGGGGCTCCATAATGTTTATCTGTAAATCAGTATTTAGTACGCATTTATTAGGCTGGGATTTCCAAAAGCACCTTTCAAGAGTGAGGTACCCAATTCACGGGCATAAATTTCCTTCTGAATGGATTATATCCCATCACTAGGATTCCTCTGTAACAAACAACACACAAAGGGAAGAACCAAAATTCAACAATCCACTTTAAGGAAATTCAAAGGCCAAAGCAGGCTCTAAACCCAAACATTTTAGAAAGCATCAGACCACTGATGCTGGTGGAAATCTCTCATTTCCAAAAATTTCTGATTCAACCCAAGAAGATTCCAAGAGCCAAGTGCCTGCTTACCTACAGAAAATCCCACTGCACAGCTGAAGAGCCATCAAATGAACACAAAATTCTTTGACTCAGTGCTGTCAACAGCAGTACGTCTGAGCCTAACATGATTTGCTTGTATGGGAAATCGGCTGCCTGCCTTTCTAGAGATACATGGCTTGAGTGTGATGAACTTCAACAAGAGCACACTAAACTTTCTCACTGACTAGTAAAATACTTCTACATTTTATTGGAAGGCGGCCAGATTACACCACTGAATAGCCCAGGTCTTTATCAGTTGCTTTTCCTAACTTGTCTGAAACCAGAACTTACATTTTTTACATTTCTTTTGTAAGCGTGATCTGCTTTCTTTAAATACATCATACACACAGTGAAAAATAACAACCATAGAAAATGAAAAGAGTGGAAAGATAAGAATAAAGAAAATATTTTCCAGGAGAAGATGCTATAGATGTAACACGATATTCCATTACTGCAAATATTTTAGCATACATACTACTCAGAAATCCAAGTCACAAGTCTAGGAAACTTTAATATTTTGTTAGGTAAATATACCATTCATTATCTAGTCTTAAAAACATTTTGTACTGGCAATGGGGAACTCTATCAGACACTAAGAAGTCACCTACTATTATAAATGGTGTTAACTGGAAAATTTTTCATCCAGATTTATACCTGAGGAAGAATAAAACAAATATTACCCCTGTAGCTGCAACAGAATAAACCACATTTTCTCATTAAGTAACAATATACCAATAATATACCAATAGTGCTATATCAGAGGCAGCTTCCTAGCTGTATTACTAACAAACCATCTTCCCAGATTTAGAGTATTGAGTTGCTCTCCACCAGGGTTTTAACCCCAAACCAAGGTCATATATTAAAAAAAAAAAATCATAAAAATGTATAAAAGGCATTTCGTAAAGGGACCCATGAAAACCTGATCCTTTGAATTTGTACCTGATTCATTTGTGAATATCCACAGGCCCTGCACAGAACAACTGGGATCCTATGTCCCGCTCTAACACACACATACGTTTCTGAAGGACTCCTCTAGAAAAACACCATTGTCCCATCCTCCATCCTTTCAGGTGATGATGACACACTTCATCGCATATGTCATGGAGCACTTCTATAAATAGGCGTCATATGACATAACACGAGAGAAGATGCAACATACAGCAAAGGATGCAAGCAGCACGGCTGCAGTGGCAGACAAAGACTTTCCAGTGGCTAAGCTCTTCAACTGTGGCAGAGGGCTCCCGTAAGAAGTGTTCCTTCACATCATACACCTTTTTAATGTCTCCGGATGGGTAAAATGAAGGCCAGTTATGCCTCTCAGTCAAAGCACTGCAGACCGATCCTATTCTCTTTTAAACAGGTGTATGGCTTCGGAAATCAGTGGACCTGAAATTTGATCTCTCACATGATTTATTTGCCATCTTCTCCCATTACACAAATATAAATATAACAGGCATTTTTCTGCAGCCCTGGAATGATTCAGAATTAATACCAGATGACAAAATGGACCATGTACCAGGAGGGGAAAAGTTACAGTAAAAGCTCCTTCCCATTAATGGGGCCATTCATTCATACGGCTACTATTCCACAGGGGAGCTGGACATAAATTATGTATTTGACATCTAGTTATAGACGATTATATGTGACATAATGAAGTTATAATGGAAGGAGTTTGCACATTGTTTGGTTATTAAGTGCCCGTTTCTTGTCCCTGCACCAGGTGCAATGGTGATAGGCCATACAAATCATCCAGAAGAAATGCCAAAATGGGCTCCCTTACTGATAAAGCACCACACATGTTTATTAATTTAACAGCTTGTCTTATGTCTCCCCCATCTGCTCATTTAAAACAGTTATTTGCCCTATAAATATTTCAGAAAGAGAAGTGTAGCCAAAAATTAGTCTGGCAGAAAAGGGAAAAAAAAAGTTTGAGAAGAATCTCATGCTGTATGCAGCACTGTGCTCTTTTTTCCATGTTGAATTGGTTCAACAGCTTTTTTTCAAGCTGGTAATAGGACATTCACTTTAGATTAGTGATGCTTGAGCATGCACCGCCATAGCTGACTCTGCTTTCCAGCTGTTGCCACTGTCAGGTGGGTGAAAACTTCCACTGCTGATGGCGAGTGGCACAACTCAGTACAGCGGAAAATGAAACCCACTGTCAAAAGAATCTCCTGGGTGGATGTCTATGTCCATTTTGAGCTTATCAGGTCGTATGGTAGCTTCAAACAGCCTACAAAGAATAACATTTCAAGGCATCTTTAAGTCACAGTTCATGCTGATCTCCATAGCAAAACTCCTTTACAAGTCATCAGCTAGCTGGTAAAAAAAGCTAGTTAAAAAGTGCTTTTTCTTTTTTTTTTAGATAACTAGGAATAATTGAAAAGGTGTTAAACATCACTCAGATTGTTCCCTCCCCCCCCAAAAAAAAAAACCCAAACTTAAATATTTTCAAGCGTAAATTCTTCGAACAGTTCCCACCAGCATACAGGATTTAGCACTCCTCCTTGAGAGACTTTGTTAGCTCCGGCTTTCTGCTAGAGTGAACGCTGTTATCTTATAAATAAACAGCAATGCCCTGAGGTGCCCCTCTGCAACGAAAACACACATTCCGAAGAACTAAGAGCAACAGTTCAACACCATAGTAAAAAAGAAAACGGCAAATGGCATGCAATTAACTCTTTCTGAATATGGACAGCTACAGGACATAAAGTGGGACCTCGCTGATGATAACAAGCAAACAGCAGGACTGCAGGCTGGCTGCAAGATTTCCAGGAGCTCAAGCTACTCTGATATGATACTAGCTATCACCACCCATGATACCTAATGAGGAATTAATAAATATGGAGCATGGCCCATGTTCAAAGCAGCTGCCTGCTTCAGGGAAATCAGTATAGTCCAGGAAGGTGGACGTTTTGGTACAGATCTGAGCCACAACGACAGATTTTTGGAAAGCTGAGAAAGATAACACAGATAAGAAGCATAAGGCTGAGAAAAGCATCACATCCTTATATCGGAGCTCACCCCTCCATCATCTTCACAACCCAAACGAGCTCCATACCTGGCAATGCATTCCTGCGTCCACATCTATCACATTGCCCAAACCCCACCCCGTCGCCATGCTGAGCTGTTTGAAGACTCATCTCCAGTCTGGAGGCCGAAGGCTTTAAATGAGTCTGCCCGTCACAACAAAAAGCAGAGTTCAAATGACCGTGCAGGTATGGTGATCAGTCATCTCCCATCCAACCACTGCAACACCAGTTATCTGCATGCTTCATATACTCTGCTTGCCTGAAAGGCCACATGGGATGAGAAAATGGCGTGTGTGTGTTGCTGGCTTGCTGCAATGAGCAGTCACACCCCATGTTGGAGGGAGTGAGATCGTCCAGTGGGCTCAGGGCAGTCGCAAAGGGGAAGCCCTGAGAGCAGTCATACTTGGAGAAAAGGCTGAGCAAAACCAAAGAAGAAAACCCTGTACACGATCGAGGAAGAGCAGGACGCTACATAGCATTGCATAGGGAAAAAGGGAATAAGGGTCCTGAGTATGGGGGTCCCCAACCAGCATCCAGTTCATGGTCCTCTCTTGGCTCAAAGGCATCAAATTAGCCTCTCCCCTGGACTCTCATGCCTGAAGGACGGCAGGAAAATAATATCGCCTTAAGAAGCTGGAAACATATAGCTGTAACTAACTCTAAAAGGAAGGAGCAGGATGAGTAAAAGCGGGACCTCTGAGAGAAGCAGAGGGACACTGTAAAGGACTCTCAAGCAGAGGGAATGGCTTTCCCAGGGGGACTCAAGCAGAAAATGAAAAAGCCTGGAAACAGGAGGTGCCTGGCCACCATCGGCTCAGAGCAGGGACTCCTGAACAGCACCTCTCTTGTAGCGCTGAACCCGGGGAGGGAGAGGCAGGAGAGCAGGTGTCTCAGGGCCTGGCGAGTACAGGATGCGTGACGCCATGTGTTCGCTTGAATTAAGGCAAGGAGTGCCATCGGGCCTCGGTGCCCGGTACTACCCTTTCTCTGGACCTGGGAAGGAGGACCGGGGCTCTGCGATGAGCCCGGCTGTCAGATCCTCCCACATCATCTGCAAAGCCATCGACCCTCTCTGGGACCTCTGGGAGAGAAAAAAAAAAAGACCCAGAATGCGTGCATCTAAAAACCTGCTCTATTTTTGGTAATAAGATTTCGCAGTGCTTCTGACATTGAGGAATAGCTCTCCCTCAGACATTGCAAATGCAAAGGGGGAGAAAAATGGCAGAATGGATCCAGCTCTTGAAGGAAGAAAGCACAAAGGGACACGCCACTGAGCTGGAGAAGAAAGGGGGAAAATCCAGCAAAACCTCTGGCTGTCTCCCTAACATGTTGCCCAAGGGGTAGGGAGATATTCTGCATCTACAGGGGCTGACCCTCACAACTGAGGTTTGCAGGAAAAAAACCCCACAGTGCCTTAACTGGGGCCAAAACAACTTCCTTGGCTAGATAAATCTGCACAGAAGGGTGAGAACCTCCCATCCCTCCTTTATTTGCTGTTTGTTCCTAGAACTGGGAATCAATACATAGTTTTGCTTATCAATTCATGTTTTGGAAATGTACTGACTTCAAGCATATCAATCTCCAAGACAACTACTCCCTGAGCTTCAACTTTGAAGGAAACCTTTGCAAAAATGCTAGCTCAACAGGGGAGGGGAGCTCCTCAGATAGCCTAGCTTTAAACGCCAGGCATATATTTCATGTTTAATATGATTCCACATATATGCTAAAATCTGCTTCTATAAAGCTTTATAAATAGTTTTAGTGTGTGGATTTGGTCAGTTTAATTCACTTATTTGCTGTGTTCTAGTACCTGGCAGAATTTGAGTCCAAACGCTAAATTTAATTTATTGCTATATATGATAATTCCATGAAATCCCTTTCTAAGCCAGAGTATCAGCATCACCCCCATCTGTGAAACTCCTTGCTATTGTCAGTAACCAGCAATCCATTTTTAAACACAGGTCTAATGTTCAATCTATGAGATCACAACCTGAGGTCTCAGCTACCCCTGGAATTATTCTGCATACAGATGATGTAAACAGTTGCATAAAAATAATGTAATTATGTCTGGATCATTAGACTGAGAGGAGGTGCAAAAATAATGGTTAACAGCTCAAATTAAAAAGGGGGTGGTGAATAAGAAGTGTCTTGATAAAAAATGCTGATTCAGGGCCTCATCTCTGTTAAATGATTTACAGTGTCATTACTGCGTTACTGTACAGAGCAGTGGCTCAGAGTAATTACCCTGTAATGCACGATGACACTAATGTACTAGTAAACTACTGGACTTTATACTCTATTCACTACTAGCATCAGGACTCTGAAAGGCAGGTAAAAATGCCCTGCATGCATAAACAATGTGTGTAAATGTCACCAGTGATAAAATTTTTAAAAAGGAGAAGGAATAGGCAGTTACAAATAAATCTGCCAGCTGAGAATTGCAACTGCATAGACCCACAGGAGCACTAAAGCTGTATCGTTTTTTAGTAATTCGGGAAGGAAAGATGCTTTTATATCCCTGCCCTGGCTCTATTTCCATTTATTACAATTAAAATTGTACGGTGGCTTCTTCTTTTTGCCACTCTAAGTGCAACATTGATCTGCACCTGGTGTTCAGCTCAGTGCAAGGGGGAATGCAGAAGGGAAATGAAGAACATTAAAGCAACAGCCAAAAGCATTACTGGTTTATGACAACTGTCATAATGCTGCTCTTTTTTTAGAGTTCCAGCTACTGGAAATGCGGAGAACCAACGAGAGCTTCAGGACAGAGGTGTTTCTGCCTCCTTTGTTTAAAACAGCTCTTGTGGTTACGGGATGAAGCTTGGAACATGAGCTGAGCATGTCCTAAGGTGTCAGAAAATGCAGCCAAACAAAAAAACTTCATAACCCTCACACACTTAGGAAAAAAAAAATCATTATTATTACAACACTGTAACGGATTTTGGGCGCTGAGGCTGGAAATGAGGCAGCAGACACATAAGTAGAGCTACATGTCCCAGATCCCAGGACCAGAGGAAAGCCTTGCTCTTCCCCCAGGAGACAGTACCAATTACTAAGATTTTAACATCCTCTAGTCACCAGCTAATAGACGGATGCCTTCAGAGCTGGCTGCCGCCCTGGCCCTCTTCTATCAAGTTACACAAGGGGATTTGAGTCCTTTTACCAGTGCATAGCAGCAGTAATATCAGTCCTTCCACCATGAGCAGGCCTTTCTTTAAGATCTCTCAACTATGCGGGTGAAGACCCCGGTGGAAGCAGTTAATGTAGCAGTTTATGTTGGATAAACTCCATTTTACCTTCTCTGCAAGCGCTGCAACTGTTCTGCCCGACCCACTTTGCCCTGCTCCGGGTGGCAGTGCCATTCATCTTGCAGAGGGAGCTATGCCCTCACAAACGGCAGATCACTGAAGGTTTTTGTTAGTCTTTAGCTCTTGTATCTTGGAGAAAGCAAGGCACAGCTTCTTTGGCTGCTGCTGTTCCAGCATCATTGAGTCTTCCATAGGCTGCTCCAGACCCCATGGCAAGGATTTACATTGACCTATTCTAAGTAAGCTCTGAATGATCACATCCAACATCAAAGACAGACTTGAGCAAGAAGGTCCTGGACATCATAACTGTCTCTGCCTTACTGGAGTGCTCTGCTAAAAAAGCAATGTAGTAAATTTTACCAGAGAACTGGAGGTTTTCAGTTGGCTTAGAAGAAGCTGGCAATCTCAAGTGCATGTGTCAAATCTCAGGGTAGTTCACTCAAAGTTGAATGTTGGACTGCCAAGAGATTGTATGTGACCAGCCCGACTCACAACAAGACCAGATTCGGCGAGAGGACTGTGAATCCAGCATTCCTCCCACCGAAGCTCCACCACCCAGCACATGGTTCCACCTTGCAGAGATGGAAGAAGAACCACCAAGGAATAATAGTGCTGAGGCTGCTTCTGTGCAGCGAGAGTCAATTCCTTAGTTTTTGTTACTGCATCAGCTAAGAAAACACACGTTCACACTTACGGAGGGAAAATCCCCAGCAAATGTTTACTCGATCAAGTTACAGATCTAGCCACATGGGTGCTGGTAGAAAAGCTCACTCAAAACTAAGGGAGCCTTTCACACCAAGAGCATTAACAGTATGCTTTCATTTAGCCCACAAAGTCCTTGTGCCATTTGGAGGAGCAGGGTTTGCAATTGCAGCTGCAATTCACCGACACAAAGGTTTTTCTGCCTCCCAGAATATTAGAGATGGATAACGAAGTGAGATTTAGAAGACAGCTTTCTTCATATTACATAATGACAGTGTGCTTATCCAGGTTAATGCTGCATTAACACATTGCATTTTTCAATCATGACCATTTAGAGAAACACGTACATGCATGAACATACTCGCAGCCTTACAGTGTTGGGGCACAACAGCGACAATCACTACAAAGGTCAATCCCATACTTTTTCCACCACTGTAGCACCCTTTGGAGAGTAGGAGAAAGGAAGAACCCCAAATCTAAGCTATTGTACATCTCCCTGCTAACACACTTTGGCTGTCCTCTTCCTCCCCTTCTCTTTTTCCACAACATTCCCTGTGTTTGATATTCATACACATTTCTGGAGCTGACCAAGAAATCCGTCCATATACCTGTTTGATTTTAGCTTTGTATTATCCATTCCAAGAAGGAGAAGATGGTCATTTTGATATTCTACCTGAATATTGACAACCTAATTAAAAGGAACAAAGGGAGGTGTAAGAAGTCTGCACCAGCACAGATGCTTGCTCTGGGGCCAAGGCCATCTCCCCAGGCTACAGGGGCAAACACTGGGGGTTCATTACAACACAGCCAGGGGACGATCCTCCAAATGGGGCAGAGAAATCAAGGGATCACATTCATATCACTTTACTTGCACCATTCAAGAGAGGCACCTATCTCAGCAGGGCTATTCTGGACTCACTCCATACGTATCGGCTACTAGCATTGCTCCCGAGGGCAATCAGCTAAAATTTGAGTCGTCCTCTAGAGTGAACATGTCTCCTCACTGACTCTAGAAAAAACCTCGAGCAATGGCAACGTGGATTGAATCCAGGCCTGAACCCCCGCAGGACCACTTCTGCACCTTTACTCACCTGAGGGGCAGCTGAAATCTGCCTTTTTGCATCCTGCCACCAGCCCCCTGTGCCTGTGCGCTGCCATTAGGAAAGAAAGGAGGAAGGCAGAGGGCAGGATGTAAGTTATACCTGTCCCTGCAGAAGTAAACTAGTGGGAAGAGCAAAATAGCTTGTGAACAAGACGGTATGTTCAAAGCTATGTAATGGGGCACATGGGACACAGCCATCTCTCATACAGCTCTCTCGCAGGAATTAATTCGCTCCTGAGAGTGTCCTTGGATGGAGGGTGGTAACTTTACCATGGAGGCTCTATGAACAAATGAATGATATGCACTCACTCCTATGGCTGGTTCACAATGCACGTGCACGGAGATTGCATCACTGACTCACCCTTGGATGGCGGTCTCTCCAGATCCGAATCGAGGTGGATTGGTGGGGCAATGTAGGAAACCTGCCCATGGTGAGCCTGCCCTGTGGATAAATAAGTGGTTTAGTTCCACTGTTTCCTACAGAGATCTAGCAGGGCTATAACTAAACATACAGCATTTTTATGGCACCGGATTCAAAACAGGTTTGCAAGTATTTAGTTCTATTGTGCATTTTTCCCAATGAACTTCCATTTCGTGGAGTCATCTGATGAAAAGTTGAAAACACTCCCGTTTCTTTTGCTTTTTCCATGCAGCCATGGGTACTTTGCCGAACTTTAGTTATACCTGCTTTACCACTACCACGTATATTTTGCACAATGTTCTGTTAAAAGGCCATATGCCACAGAAGATAACCAATTTCACACAAGCCCATTCAATCTGTTAATCTCACTCTAAGAGGGAAGCAAGCATTTTTGTGTCACAGCAATTTTTGAAGGAAACGTGGTAGGAAGTACAACTGCATCTGGTTTTCCCACCTGCAGAAGACACAGATATCAGTTTGCAGAGCTTGGCATTGCTTTCACCTGGGTGGAAGCTTTTCAGTTCCCAACACCGCCATGCAGTTTCCCAGTTGTTAAAGACTCAATTCTTCTCCAGTAATTTGGAGGTAACTATATCAAGAAGCATCTATTTATAAGAAAAACATGTTGTTATAATTCATCTATTTACTGTAACAATTTACAGGGTTGTTAATCTCTTTTCCTAAACATGGAAAGTTAATGACACATTGATTACGATAACAGTTAGAGTAACCTTCCCGTTTCAAGTAATATTCGTGCTGCAATAAAAGCAGTTGATTCCTCTTATGAGACACATTCCAAATAATTAATACAGCTCCCTGTTGACACTTGCTGTTGTTGCTCCAAGCAACTTCCAAGCTAGCATCACAGGCAGCAGAGCAGCAGTAAAGTCTTCGGGCTTCTTTGTAATGACATCCAGGAATACCACAAGTGCAGTATGCTGGTGCACATAATATGTTGAAAACATCTCTTCAGGGGGATAAAATATTAATGGAAAAGGGGGGAAAAAAAGAAGTGTGTCTGAATGGGCAGGATATATTTACCGCTTTACGCTGAGTCTGACTCAGATAATTTGCATTATTAGCCATTAAAACAACTGGATGTTATTCAAGTTTAAAATCTACCGACACATCATAAATTCTATATTTGCTTTTAAGTGCTTTAACATGGGAAGTCTGCTTCAGGCAAACCCATAGCTAATAACGAGTTACCCCACTTTCCCCTTCTCGTTTACACGTTAAACATCCATTTGATGTCATTAATGAGCACCAGTCATCATTTAATAGCTGCTTGGTTCTGCAGCAGAAACAGGCAGATGGTCTGCTCTCACTCCAAGCTGCTCAATATGCAGGATCAGTGCCCTTATAACCATAGGACAGGCTCCCCATTTGCTGCATCAAAGATACCACTGAAACGCAAAATAGTTGAGGTTGGCAGGGAGCTCTGGAAATCACCTAGTCCAGCCCAAGGGCAACAAGAGCCCATGGCAAGTGTCCAGTCTGATTTTTAGTATCTCCAAGGATGGCGACTCCACAACCTCTCTGGGCAACCTGTACCAGCGCTTGGCCACCCTCACAGGAAAAAGAAAAGCTTTTTCTAAAGTTTAAGTGTAATTTCCTGTATTTCAATTTGTGCCTCTTGTCCTGTCACCGGATGCCTCTAAGAAGAGCCTGGTTCCATCTTCTTTATTTCCCCCATCAGGTACTGATACACATCAGTAAGGTCCCCTGGACCACATCTAAGTCCAGGCTGGACAGTCCCAGCTCTCTCAGCCTCTCCCCACATAAAGATGTGGGGATCTAAAAAGATCTTATCTAAAAAGATAAGATCCCTTAATCATCATTGTGGTCCTTTGCTGGACTGGCTCCAGTAAGTCCCTGTCTCTCTTGTACTGGTGAGCCCAGCACTGGACCCAACACCCAGATATGTCTCACCAGTGCTGAGCAGAGGGGCAGAATCACCTCACTCAACCTGCTGGCAATGGTCTGCCTAATGCAGCCCAGGAGGCTGGTGGCCTTTTTTGCCCCATGCACACACTGCTAGCACATGGTTTTGTTTTTTCTTTTTTTTAGTTTTTTTATCACCTGGTCTTCTTGGAACCGAGTAATCCCAAATACAAAAGAAGAATGATTCTGCAGGCTTAAACGGCTAGGCTGGAGTAAAGAAGACACATGCACAGTATATAAAAGACTACAAAACACCTGTGAGTTTGTTTAGAAATTCATTACAATTCAGTAATAACTATGGAAGTTTATGAATGTTTTATAAAAGCTTTTACCTATGGAGGAAGCAGTAGCATCAAATGCTCTCTTATGATAAATGAAACAAGCTGCAGAAAGCTTTTATCTACTTGCTGCTGATGCAAAATACACTACTTCCAAAAAATACCAAACTTGACTTCTGTTAGACTGTACACTTCTCGCAATGCTAATGAATCAAATTTTGGGTTTTAGTATTCTCTCTATAAGAAAGCAATGCAAAAAATTGTTGTGCTTCATTTTCTGGGCATGAATGACAGCTTAGTTGCTCTTCAGACTCATCACAGTCTTCCCATACGAGGAACAAAGGCTCTCCACTGCTATCTGTGGCCCCAATTATACATTTAGGACCAAGATACCTTGTAAACCTTCTTGTAAACAAAAGAATAATATTTTTTCTTTGGTTTTACTATTATTGGCAACGGTGACATCTGAAAGGGTTGAGGGAAGGGAGGCAAGGGGGGGTGCCTGAAGCAAGCCCTAGCAATAGGACTGATACACAAGCACACGGAGAAAACTCTGAGTCAGAAGGCCAAGCTAGAGGATCAGAGCAATGGTCCTCCTAGGTTTAACGGTATTACAAGTTTTGCCACTGATTCCATTAAAAACCACTATTTTACCCAATGGACCTATGCAAGATTTTGAGGCTGATATAAGGACTGTTGTGGCTTAACCCAGCAGGCAGCTATACACCACACAGCCATTCGGTTACTCCCCCCTCCCAGTGGGACAGGGGAGAGAATCGGGGAAAAAAAAAGTAAAATTCATGGGTTGAGATAAAGACAGTTTAATAGAACATAAAAGAAAAGGAAAATAATAATAATAATAACAATAATAATGATGACAAAAGAATATACAAAATTAGTGATGCACAATGCAATTGCTCACCACCTGCCAATAAATGCCCAGCCAGTTCCTGAGCAGCAGCCAACTCCCCGCAGCCAACTCTCCCCAGTTTAAATACTGAGCATGACATCATACGGTATGGAATATCCCCTTGGCCAGTTTGGGTCAGCTGTCCTGGCTGTGCCCCCTCCCAGCTTCTCACTAGCAGGGCATGAGAAGCTGAAAAGCCCTGGACTAGTGTAAGCACTACTTAGCAACTTTGCTCGGTTTCATCAACGTTCATTCTTCATTAATATAGGTGATTCTTACTGTAATACCATTATATGGCATATAGCCACCATAGAAGTAGTGATATACAGTATCATATAGCAATTAACATCATACAATTTAATTCATTGGCTATTCTCACCCAAAATCAAATCCCCTTGAGGTACCCATTGGACTTTCCCATCCTGCATCACCCACCAAGTGTACCCAGGTCCTTGAGCAAAAGCAATCCTACGGATGGGTTAGCTTTTGCTAAATGTGTATTCCAATGTTTAAATGTCCCACCACCCATTGCTCTCAGTGTAGTCTTTAACAGTCCATTGTATCGTTCAATTTTCCCAGAGGCTGGTGCATGACAGGGAATGTGATATACCCACTCAATGCCATGCTCTTTGGCCCAGGTGTCTATGAGGTTGTTTCAGAAATGAGTCCTGTTGTCTGACTCAGTTCTTTCTGGGGTGCCATGTCGCCACAGGACCTGCTTTTCAAGGCCCAGGATACTGTTTTGGATGGTGGCATGGGATATGTTTCCAGCCATCCGGTGGTTGCACATAGCACTTGCCTTGGTGGGTTTGTGGGAGCGTGATATAATCAATCTGACAGGCCTCACCATGTTTATATTTCAGCCATCATCCTCCATACCAGAGAGGCTTTAACCGCTTGGCTTGCTTGATTGCAGCGCACGTTTCACATTCATGGATAACCTGTGCAATAGTGTCCATGGTCAAGTCCACCCCTCGGTCACGAGCCCATCTATAGGTTGCATCTCTTCCTTGATGGCCTGAGGTGTCATGGGCCCATTGGGCTATAAAGAATTCACCCTTATGTTGCCAGTCCAGATCCACCTGAGCCACTTCAATCTTAGCAGCCTGATCCACCTGCTGCTTGTTTTGATGTTCTTCAGTGGCCCGACTCTTGGGTACATGAGCATCTACGTGACATACTTTTACAACCAGTTGCTCTACCCGGCCAACAATATCTTGCCACAGTGCAGCAGCCCAGATGGGTTTACCTCTGCGCTGCCAGTTGTTCTGCTTCCATTGCTGCAACCATGCCCACAGGGCATTTTCCACCATCTATGAGTCTGTATAAAGTACTGGCTGTTTTTCTCGTTCAGCGATGTCCNTGGCATGGGATATGTTTCCAGCCATCCGGTGGTTGCACATAGCACTTGCCTTGGTGGGTTTGTGGGAGCGTGATATAATCAATCTGACAGGCCTCACCATGTTTATATTTCAGCCATCATCCTCCATACCAGAGAGGCTTTAACCGCCTGGCTTGCTTGATTGCAGTGCATGTTTCACATTCATGGATAACCTGTGCAATAGTGTCC
>WAAD01020014.1:376986-485601 GCA_013389945.1 Fregata magnificens | reverse complement strand
GCCTAAGAAAGCTTGTGTTTCCTTCTTGCTAGTTGGTGGAGACATGGCTGTTATTTTGTTGATCACATCCATTGGGATCTGATGACGTCCATCTTGCCATTTTATTCCCAAAAACTGGATCTCCCATGCAGGTCCCTTGACCTTACTTTGTTTTATGGCAAAACCAGCCTTCAGAAGGCTTTGGACTATTTTATTCCCTTTCTCTAAAACTTCCTCTGCTGTGTTGTCCCACACAAGGATGTCATCAATGCATTGCAAGTGTTCCAGAGCTTCACCCTGTTCCAGTGCAGTCTGGATCAGTTCCATGGCAAATGGTGGGGCTGTGTTTCCACCCCTGGGGCAGTCGATTCCAAGTGCACTGGACGCCCCTCCAGGTGAAAGCAAACTGTGGCCTGCACTCTGCTGCCAAAGGGATTGAGAAAAACACACTAGCGATATCAGTGGCGGCATGCCACTTGCCTGCCTTTGACTCCAGTTCGTATTGAAGTTCTAGCATGTCCGGCACGGCAGCACTCAGTGGTGGCGTGACTTAGTTCAGGCCACAATAGTCTACTGTTAGGCTCCATTCTCCATTAGACTTTTGAACTGGCCATATGGAACTGTTAAAGGGTGAGCGAGTCTTGCTCTCCAATTAACTACTCCTTGGCTCTCCAGTTGATGAATCAGCTTATGGATGGGAATCAGGGAGTCTTGGCTGGTGCGATATTGCCGCCAGTGCACCACTGTGGTAGCGATTGACACTTGTTCTTTGACCCTCAGCAACCCCACAACAGAAGGATCCTAGCTACCAGGCAAGGTGGACAGCTGTTTAATTTCCTCCGTCTCCAGGGCAGCTATACCAAAAGCCCACCGGTACCCTTTTGGGTCCTTGAAATACCCTTTCCTGAGGTAGTCTATGCCAAGGATGCACGGAGCCTCTGGGCCAGTCACAATGGGATGCTTCTGCCACTCATTCCCAGTTAGGCTCACTTCGGTCTCCAACACAGTTAGCTGTTGGGATCGCCCAGTCACTCCAGAAATACAGATGGGTTCTGCCCCTATATAGCTTGATGGCATTAGGGTACACTGTGCACCGGTGTCCACTAGAGCCTTGTATTCCTGTGGGTCTGACGTGCCAGGCCTTCGAACCCACACAGTCCAGTAAACCCGGTTGTCCCTTTCCTCTACCTGGCTGGACACAGGGCCCCTCTACTCCTGGTCATAGTATTTGTTACTCACTTCTTGTAAATGCGAATCAAAAATCCCTTTATTAAGATTGGAAATAAAATCAGCCGTTCTACTGTCTGGGGAACTGCCCACTGGAAACTGGAGCAGCAATTTTCCTGGAAGAACCCCCTTTTGTGATTGCTTTTCGTTACAACTCACATACCGTGCCTCTAGGGTCAAGGTAGTTTTTCCATCCCACTTCCTCACGTCTTCTCTGTGGTCACGCAGGTAGAACCATAGGGTGCCCCGTGGTGTGTATCCACTACATCCTCTCTCTTGAGCAGAGGGACACTTACTCCTAATGGCTGAGATACTGGTCCGTACAGATGGGGAGTAGGACATATCCTCTTTGAGTTGCTGGAACTCCCAGGACAGTTTTTCAGACAGTTTTTCCACAACTGAGATACAGGCCCATAGGGAGGAAGAGAGACTTTCTTTGTATTGCTGGAGTTGGCCAGCCAATTCATTCACCCTTTGACCCTCTCCACCTTTCTGGATCATTACTGCCAATGAGTTGGCAAGCGACAATGGTGTGCTCCGTACAAATTTCTGCCACATGCGTCGTGTCCACCTGACTTCATCCGGATCTTTGAATAACTGCTCATTGTTCAGGTCATCATAAATCACCTCCAGCATGGTTAATTTCCTTCAGGTACTGGATACCCCTCTCCATGGTGGTCCACTTGCCTGGGTGACATATAACATCTTCCTTGAAGGGATACCTTTCCTTCATGCCGGACAGGAGTCGCCTCCAGAGGCTGAGGGCTTGTGCCCCTTTTCCAATCACTTTGTCAATACCCCCTTCCCTAGAAAGAGATCCCAGCTGCTTGGCTTCCCTACCCTCTAATTCCAGGTTACTGGCCCTGTTATCCCAGCATTGGAGCAGCCAGGTGACAATGTGCTCATCTGGACAATGGCTGAAATCTTTTCGCATATCTCACAGCTCACTCAGGGATAGGGGTAGGTTACCATCTCATTTATGGGTTCTGTCTCTTCCTTCTCCTGTTCTCATGATGGCCCTGGTTCATCTTCATCCCTTACTAAACAAGCCGATTTTCTTGCGTACTTCTTCTTGTGTATAGGGGTGTCTGATACTGGCACAGGGTGACTGATACCGGCACGGGTTGGTTCTCTGGTTCAACTGCAGTGCCTGTCACTGGGGTTTGAGTAGCTGCAGGGACTGTCGTGGGGGTTGGAGTAGCTGCAGTGCCTGTCGCAAGGGTTGGAGTAACCACAGTGCCTGTCGTGGGGGTTCAAGTAGCTGCAGTGCCTGTCGCAAGGGTTGGAGTAACCGCAGTGCCTGTCGCAGGGGGTAGATCTTTGGATGGTATTCTTAAATAGCTGGTTAACCCTAAACAAGACCTGAACCACATTCAGGAGACATAGCAATAAGAACATGCCAGTTTGAATACCCCAAGGATATTCAAAATTCTCAAGAGCTGTTGTAACTAGCCTGAAGGAGAAAGGAAAGGTGAAGGAGCAGGGGAAAGTGTCTCCCCCATATCCCCCCTTAGATGGGTTCTCCGAGGTGAAAAGGTAAAGAGTGTAATTATTAATAGCTTCCGAGAGGTGGCTCCCGAGGTACGGAGATAATGGCAATGCCGAGTACAAATACCAGATTAGTCTCATGACCAGTAATGCTATCATATCATAAACCAGTGTTACAGAGTGCAGCAAAATGATAACCTTGATCCAGCTCCCAGAGGTGATAAACAGCACAACAGGGAACATATACAGCAAGTAAGGTGTTATGTAATACAGCTTTGAGAGCAAATAAATCAACATTGTGACCAGAGACTATTAAACCAATATAATGAATGCTTATAACAAATTGCCTTAACACATTCTGGTCAGATCTGTCATTATCTCAACCCTTTGTGCCCCACATTGGGTGCTAAAAGGACTGTTGTGGTTTAACCCAGCAGGCAGCTAAACACCACACAGCCGTTTGCTCACTCCCCCCTCCCAGTAGGATGGGGGAGAGAATCAGAGAAAAAAAAGTAAAATTCATGGGTTGAGAAAAGGAAGGGAAAATAATAATAATAATGATGATGACAAAAGAATATACAAAATAAGTGATGCACAATGCAATTGCTCACCACCTGCCAATAAATGCCCAGCCAGTTCCTGAGCAGCAGCCAACTCCCCCCAGTTTATATACTGAGCATGACATCATATGGTATGGAATATCCCCTTGGCCAGTTTGGGTCAGCTGTCCTGGCTGTGCCCCCTCCCAGCTTCTCACTAGCAGGGCATGAGAAGCTGAAAAGCCCTGGACTAGTGTAAGCACTACTTAGCAACAGCTAAAACATCAGTGTGTTATCAACATTATTCTCATACTAAATCCGAAACACAGCACTATACCAGCTACTAGGAAGAAAATTAACTCTATCCCAGCCAAAACCAGGACAATCACTGGTGCAGCTCAAGTCGGTTGCAAAGACTGACAGAAGAAGTTTTGCCAATTGCGTGAATTTTGCAGTTTCAGATGCTTGCTTCAAGCCCCAGCTCTAGGAATGAGTGACTCCAATCTCCCCCTCTCCAGTTCCAGCTGCTGCAGAAAAACACTTGAAAAGGGGCATGTGAAAGCCTTAATGAAAAAATAGATCGCAGAAACTCTCAACACCTCCCTCTCCAAATCACCCAGTCCTTCAGCTGACAACAGTGCAACACCAGGAGATGGGACATGGCCTCCCCTGCCTGCGTGACCATCTCTCCAGCTGTCAGGCTTCCATTTCTACCCGCACACCTATTAACCTACGAGCCTATTTGATCGACCGCTCTCCAACCTGAAGAGCTGCCCACAGGCTAACCAATATTGGCCTGGTACCCATACCTATAGGAGAGGAAATGGCTGGTGTCAGGTCCTTCCCAAATTTTGCAGTACACTCCAAAAATAACTTCACCTCTTTAAATAAGTGGCTTAGTTTTTAGTTCTTTAAAAAATGAAAGAAAAAAAAAAGCTGGCTTCCGACAAAATACCAAAGGTCAAGATGTCTCTGTTGCTGATGTAAAGTTGGGCATGCCTTGTATTGTAACAGCTTGCACGGACTTCTCCAAATCCCACCCTGACTATAACCATCTGGTGTTTCTGCAGCCGGCTCCCAGGTAAAGAAGTAAACAGCAATCAAACATAATCATCAAAGTAACGTGCGATGAAGTTGCTGATTGTGTATCTAATCGCTAAGGTTGGGCTCCTTTTCCCTTATTCCTCTTGCTGGCGAGGTCCAGCCACCGACATGGCCAATGGCCATGGCTCCCCTTGAGTGGCAGGAGCAGGGCAGAGCGAGCAACAGGCACCAAGGGCTAATGCTGGAAGGCAACCGTGGGTCAATCCTTGTCTGCTTTTTTTGTATCATACCACAAGGATTCAGGTCTGGCTGACACTGCATAAACGTCAAAACCATCTCAGGTGAGATGGGGCAAACAGCAAATGTGACACAGGTAGCCACAAACTCCCTGTCTTCTGCTCACGCCACCTCTCTCAATGAGGACAGACATACGGCATCCATAGTAGCCAGGACACATGCACGTGCTGCGGCAATGGTAAGAGAAGCATGTTTGGTAGCAGCAATTTTGGGAGCAAAATATAGATATGACCTTGAAAGTCTACTTGGTGACATGGCCTTCCTCAGGTAGAGGAAACAGGAGATCTTCGTGGATTAGAAAAAGTGCCTGGCTGGCCATTATTTTCAGGCCTGACACATGAGAGATGCAACACATTTTAAAAAGCCAATAACTTAGAAGAACAAAGATAATGTTTTGTGAAGATTGAAGGAAACATAATAGCTTGGCCTAAGGGATTTTTTTTAAAATTTTTTTTTTAAAGGGATCTGGATGATCACAGACAGAAAATAAACATCCACACGTCTTCAAAAATCTGCCCCTAAGTGATTTAGTCATCTACAGATGCTACGATACAAAACTACAGAAAAAAATCTGCAAATGCATGGACTAACCAAGGAAAGTGGCAACAAAGCCGTCTCATCTGTTTATCTATTAAAAACATTTCCTCCTCGATTCTTTTTGGAAACATACCCACTGTTTGTAGCATCTAACAGGGCAGACCTCCCTCCTGACTCTATGCCGAGTTTCCAGTGCCCGTGACGTTTGATTTTTCTAGAGCACAACTCCTATCATCATGTATGCACGTGGGAAACCTTTCTGCCCGGCCCGTGCTCATTTTCTCCCTGAGACTTTACTGTGCACTGTTACAGAGAAAACCTGAATAGAAAACATAAGACTGGAGGATTCAAATCCCCAAAATCAAAGTGAAAGAACAACGACATTTACTAGACTAAAATTAAGCCTTTTTAAAACATCTGATGAGAGACCTCCTAAACATCTGACTACCTGCCTCCTAAAGCTCTGGCACTGGCTATGCCATGAAAATAACTAAAATCACCAGAATGGATGGTCCTCACTTTTCCCTACTGCTCCTTTGCTCAGTGCCCATGATACCGTGGTGGGCATGGACAGTCGTGCACCTGAATTGCAGTCCTCCCCTGTGCCAGACCCAGCTCCAGCAGCAGCAATGAGAAGCCACCAGGAGATATATTTTTTAAACAAACATGCTTCAAACTATTTGTCTCAAGGATTGAGAGTCGCCTTTCTTTACTGTCCTCATCCAGAGGCGATCACTGCAACACATTTTTTTGCTGCCATGTCAGACTGTGTCTCTTGCTCAGTTTTCCACCCATTTTCTAGTCTTTTTTGGTATGTTTTTGTCTTCCATGGGCTCACCAGTTCTCAAGATCCTTCTTAGACAGTGTAGCTAGCATTTCATGCAGAGGATTTAATTTAATTTTGTGATGGTACCTCTGACAACCTGGCGCTCCCATGCACTGCCTCTCCTATGCTCCTTGTTGTCAGCACCTCCAAACACAGCCACCTCCATGGACTTAATCCCTCATTCTGTTTGCCCACTCACTTGGATCACTAATGAGTTAAGTTAATAACTGTGAAACCGCACATCGATTCCTGAGACCTTGATTTCTGTTCTTCACTTAATTTTTTTTTATAATCATGGGATGGGCCCACACTAGGTACATTGAATATATATTCTAAGGAAAAGTCTTGGAAAACATACCGACAACTTTATTAATATCTTTACAGATAAGGTATACTTTGCATGCTGTGGCCTTTTTTTTCCATGTAACTGAAAAATTCCATTTTTAAAAGCAGTCCAGTTTGTCTGTGATGATCTGATCTGTAAAAAACAACATTACCTTTTGGCCACATTTCTGTAATCCTCTAACTGTTAAAGGGATTTTTTCAAAGATCTAATTTATTATCTAACTGAAGACTACATTCCACTTTGCTGGATTGCAGTTTCCAGGATTATCACTCTCATCCTTTTTTAATTTCCAAAATTAGTATATTTTTTCTTGTCCTTTTTTTCTCCACTCATGAGTCTTTTTGGACTCCATAATATGTAGGCATATATAAAAACATATGGAAAGAGAAATTAAAAAATTGGTAGGTTTGCTAACAAACTCTACTGACACGCCATTAAACAAATTTCATCCAGACCTATTACTCGTCATATATGCAGACTTCTCCTGGAAGCCTTTTTTTCTGCCTTTCATCAATGACTATCTTTACAAAACATCATTTCCTCACTGCCCACCCTTTTCCATTTGGCTTTAAAAGCTTTCTTTTTAAATAAAGCTTTTATAAAGCCATTCCCTACCTCACACATGTCAGAGTTAGCACTGATTCTGTCCACTGCTTCATTTATTCACGGACTTTTATGGAGTATCTCTCTTTCATCTGTACATCTCTTTCATCTTTCATTGCCCTTTTAACTCCTTAGGGTAGCAGTAACTCATCCAGTCCCTCTTCTTCTCTCCCTCCCAGGTTTATTTCCCCATCCTTCCCCTGAAGCCGTGCATTCTTCTGAATACAAAAACCCCGTCTTTTCCAAAGGGCGCTCTCTGACTACATTATCTCTGCTCTCTTGCCATTTTGCCTCTTGTATTTCATACCGGGAACCATTGCAAGCTTAAAGCAACTGCAGCAGGAAAAGCAGGGTACCTGCAAGCGTGGCTGCATGCAGAGGGACTGCTAGCTCGGTCACAGCTGCATTCTGAAAGTGGAGGTTACTGAAACTGGCAGCCTCAATGGGCATTGACAGAGAGCCTGCAATCCACGCTGAGGAGAGGCCTGCTGTGCAAAGCCAGCGTAACAAGCAAATGTTTCTTCTCCCGTACTGTTCTTGACAGGAGCAAAGTTATAATATTGCAACTCTATACATTGTTTAGCTATACGTTGCTTTTGAAGCTGTCATAAAATGTATATAATAGCAGGTCTTTCAAATGCCAATATTGTGTGCTGATGCATCTTATCTTACAGGTGTAATTTAAAGTCTGAGTGTAGAGGATGCAGGACTGTGCATTTTTTTTCTGGGTTTTTTTTTGTTTGTTTTTTTTTTTTTACTGAAAACCTGCTTTGATATGTCAGTTTGCTTCTCTGCCTCCCGAAGAGAGGGGTCAACAGGAAACTCAGAAGGAACCAATTTGCAGACGAGAAGCAAGAGGTGGGTTCTCACCTCCCTGTCCCAAGCTGCGGCCGAGTTCCCCAGTACTGACCAAAGCAACCTGTAGGCTTAGCCACGGGGGCTGCCAAACGCGAAGAAAACCTTGGAGTCGACGAAGAAAGCTCATTAAAGGATGCAGGGAGAGGGGTGAGCTGGGGAGACGTTTGGCTAAGTCCTAAGTCCTTGTCACACACACATCTCGTGTTTTAGAGTAAATGCAAATCCAAAAGCAATGCCTGGCAGTGTGCTTGTGTGAACAGAAAGCATGATAAAATGGACTAGTGTTTTCCAAGGATGTACTATTCCTGCTTTGAATCTGTCACAACAAACAACAGCCTTAACTGTGAGAGGAGGGAAATCAAAATGGCCTTTTTCGATGACCAAACTGTCCCTCATGTGACAGCCATTACTCAGGAGGGCCTAGGCTAGGTTTGAACTACAGGCAAAAATAAGGACAAAAATAATGCCAAAGGAATGGGTTAAAAACTGCCTGAGTATTATAGCAGCTGAAGCAATTGGAGGCTCTTCACTAGTGGCAGCTGCATATTTTCAAAGGAGCATTTAGGATTCAGAAACTCATGTCCCAGCTGAAGTCAGAGGTGAAGAAGCTTCTTCAAGTCACACTGAGATTCCTCATTTTGCTGTGCAAACATTGTAATTTGTGTTTTGTGTTTAGATGAACCTCACCCCTCTGTTAAGGGCTTAAAACTTCTGATTTAGCAGCACCTTGGCTCCAGAGATGTTCTGCACCCTCCAGTGCACATCCCAGAATTTACCCTGCAGTACAAGGCTGGGGAGGAAGAAGAAGAAGAAGAAGGAAAAAACCCCCGGGAAATATTTCACACGTGCCACTATAATTAAAAAATGTTAAAGACCTCCTATCTTCCCCCCACACGGCAGCATGTGGAAGAAGGTCGTATCCAGGTCTGGCTTTCCCCTGCAGCCAAGGCAGGGAGCCGACGTGCAGGGCTGCATGTTTTTTGAGCTTTGTTCCCCAAAAGCTTGCCTGGCAGGCTAAAGAAACACGACATATTATTCTTCCCCTCCCAGATGTGCTTGCTGTGCTATGAAATACAATTTACCAGTCATCTGCACTGGAAAAGAGCAGGGAGGAGAAGAGGGATTTCAGTGCAGAGGAGATTGAGGGATTTGGGGCAATGCAGTCCTCAGAGCCCTGGGGCAGATTACGAATATTGGTAACCACAAACCACCCAGAGTGGGTTTAGCAACAGTGAATACAGCAAAGCCCAGGGAGATTTTCTTGGCCACCTTTCAAAGATTTAATCTGATATGAAGAGCGCTGTGCCAGCTCCTGCCGTCCTTACTCTGCTCTTGTTGCAAAAGTCAAACGGGATGCTTTCAACTGCCTTAGTTGGCCAAGCCCAGCCTGTTCTGCCTCAGAAGAGGCTGAAAAGACTTGGGATGGAGAAGTTAGGAAGAGCTTTTGGGGGGAAACCTAGCAAAAGCAATCCAATCCATCTCCCGCAGAAACAAAATCATTCCTTCGTTGTTTTGAAACATATCTCCTCGGGGCTGCCCACTGCTCCCTCCCAGATGCTGAGCAGCAGATCTCGCTGTCAAAAGATTTCATCTTTGTTTTCCCTTTCTTGGGGGAGAAGGGGGGGAATCCTGCTGTCTCCCTTGCCCAAGATGTTTCTGCCTTACTTTTAGCCCGTTGCTTGCTCTTTTCATAGAATCATAGAATCATTAAGGTTGGAAAAGACCTCTAAGATCATCAAGTCCAACTGTCCCCTGGCCTGTGCTCTTTAGGGCCTGCCCTTTGCTGCTGTGCTCTCACTATCGCCCACATTTCTTGTCTCCCAAATCTCTCTTAGCTGGGCACTCTTAACCAAGGGTGCAGCTTCATGTTATAGCTAACCCATTTCACAGTGGTCTTCCCTCCCCTGGGACATGGCCAGGCATTTCCATCCCCTCCCTTGCAGCAGATCTGCTAATTAATGCAAGCACAGAGCGAGCTGGAGCTGGCCTGATGGAAAACAACCCACTGAAAACAATAATTACTAGTTTTCCACTGGCTCAATGAGCAGAACCAATTTAGGCTGCCGTGGCGGCAATGCCAGATCTGATGCAAAGGAAAGGGCAAGAATAAGAGACAGGGGTGGGATGGGGACAGCTATCAGTTTAACCATAACATAAAACCGCACCTGGGAACAGTAGCGGCATTGTATCTGGACGTCCCCTCCATCCCCACACCAGACTCTCCTTGCCCCAGGGAGACTCCCACCAATTGCATCCTTTCTTCACCACCTTTCAGACAGCTTTTAATCCACCTGCCAGCACAATTTAGAGAGCTACGTCTCACAACTCCAGGTGAAGGGTTTTCATGAAAGCCAAATGAGTTACAGCACACTCACTCACTGCAGGCAGAGCTTGGGACACAGCCCTGTCTTTCTTTCTGTTACTTGTGCTGCTCTTGTTCATGCAGAAAGGGGAGCAGTGGGGAAAAAGAAGAAATCAGGCAGTAGCTCTTGCCATGTTGAGCTTAAATTTCAGTGGCAAAGCATCCGGGGGGGTGTGTCAGAGAAATCAGCTGAGATGGTGGATTATGTGGTAGGAGACACGTCCAAAGCAGACAGGTAGATCTGTGAGTCACCAGCCCAGAGATGGTAATTGAAGTGTCTTGTGGTTTCAAATATTGTGAGATGTGGTCCAAGAATTTGTCCCTCTTGCTTTCCTCCATTTGTGACAGCCTATAGCAGATGTCCCCTCCAATTCTGCCTTTATTTTCCAGCCTCTATGTCTCTGCATGCGTAGCATGGTCTCCATCCCCACATCGTACCTCCCTGGTACTGCCTATACCTCTGCTGTGATCCTCTCTCTCCTCCGCCACCTCCTGAGCAGGTGAGACCTCGCCTCCACTCACCTTCTACATCAGACAAGTCTCTCTCCAGGAACTCGTGATTGCAAGCCTCCAAGAAACAATTTCAGTGCATGGGCCTGATTCTCTGGCTCCTAATGTGCATCCTCTTGTCCAGCTTAATGAACTCCATCTTCCATAGCCACAGGACCACATACCACACGAACCTTAACTCCTATCTTCCATGGGTTTCTGTGACTATTCCTCACTGCGACTGCAGCCCAGAAAGGACTGCCAGACAATTAAGCATTAAATCAGTCTTCTTCATTACAGGTATTTTTATCAACTGCTCTTATTAAGGAAGTGCAAAGAGATGAGTAATTTGTTTTCCGAGCGGGTCAGTGCACCCTAACTTCATTAATCACTTCTTTTGATCTGCAACGGGAGCCTTGAGGCAGGCAGTACAGCCTGACTGACTCTGCTTCCAGCTTGCTGCCAAGCTATGGTGCAGAGTCCCTGCAAGAGGGTACAGACTCCATCCCAAAGCGAGTGATCAAGCAGTAAATGAGATTAACGCTACGTTATTTGATGAAGAAATGAAACAAGAGTGGCTATTTTCTCCATAGCCTGAAAGAACAGTAATCTAAGCCACCTCATCTTCTTTTTTTTCTTTTCTTCTTTCTTTCTTTTTGAGATAATATAAGGTATGTCTCAGCATGAAGGACATGGCTGCCTGTAGAGAGATTTTGACAACTCCCCTCTGAGTGCTAAAATGCTGTCAGCTGAAAAACTGAGCTGTTTGGGCAAATTGATCCAACTCTGACAGACTTCCTCTCTGCTTTCACGTTTTCTCTCTCAATCAAAAGCCTCCTAAAGAATCCATGTTTTCAGTTCAATCTCAGAGAAGGGGAGAAGAGGGGAGATCACCTACTTTTGCTGCACTGTTCATCATTACCTGAGCTGGATGGAGAAACCTGTGAGAGGAAGAGGAAGGCCTGAAAGTCTCTCGCATCTCCCCATTGCACACAGATAGAGGATCCGAATACAACAGTTTCCCTAACTCGCATATAGCAACTGCATATGGACTTTCTGACCACCAGCGAGGGCAGAGTCAATACGTTTTGGGTGCAGACGGTAACAGCATAGGAAGCAGAGCTTTTAGGCCTGAGTTTATCTCCAATGCCAATAACAGGCAAGCTGCTGGATCAGCCATCCAAAGAAAGCCTTACTGGGATTTTTTTTGATAATCATTAGAAATCATCTTGCCTTTCCTCAGCCCAAAGAAAACGAAATCTAAGCATTTCTAAACCTTGTCCCTAGCTGTGAATATATCTGTAACCTTTCCGCATCAGTGACAATTTTGAATACAATTTTTGATGGTCAAATCCTGGGAGCACTCTTACCGCTTTATAGCAAAGATTAAGCACGCTCCTGTCACAGTCAATAAAAGAGCATCTCTTTCTATCGCCTTGACCAGGAACTCCAGAAATCCCCAGTCCTATAAGGTGAAGCAGTGCCAAGCAGCCCAAAAGTGCCTTGCAAAGACAATTTGGGGCTGTGTTGTTTTTGCACTCTTTTCACCTTTGCATGTAACATAGCTTTACAACTCGACGACTGCTGTCTTGCTTGTTAGGTCTGTCTCCACAGTTTTTCTAGCTAAGTATCAAAACGTGGTGATGTTTGTTTATTTTTTCCCTTTCCCTACCTGCTATAGACTCATCTGGGGGAACCCATGCTCAATGTGGCCAATTTAAAAAAAAAAAAAAAATTTTAAAGACCCATGCAGCAGAATTGCTGATTTATAAATTCAAAGAGATCTGAAGTCTGTAGCTTACCAATTTTAGTTTTGGTGAAGTCAACTATGGACTTTATAAACTTCATCATGTCCCTTTTCATTGCTTCATGAAGCCAGGAATGACACAGGAGGTTTCACCATCTGTTCCCTTCATGCTGCCATCCTACACTTATTTCTTTCTACACAGCCAGGAACTGAGAAATTTGCAACGGGTCAGAAACTGCACAAGCCCACTGACTCCAAAATAACTGCATAGAACACAGGTCCATACATCATTCTACAGACCAGATGTTTCATACAAGGTCAAATATCATTTTTTAGGACCAGATATTCTGTATTTGGAACCTAAATTCTTTAAAGCCCTTCAAGCATGTCTCTGGATTATTCTTATCTTAGTTCCCACGATGTTACTGTAGGCCTTTGCATGACAGTTTTGATTATAAGTCTGCACACTGCCTAGAACAATAAGATCCTGACTGGTACTTCTTGAATAATACATATTAATTCTCGCCCAAGCTTCCTTTGCACTGTATGAGTCATGCAGTGGCAGGGCAGCAGACAGGTCTGCAAGGGCACTGCTCTGCCTTGCCAGCGCTGAGGCAAGGGTCCCGAGGCACCGCCAAATTTCCTGATCCCATTGATCTAGCTGCATGCATGCAGGGGGAAGAGGCATGTTACACTACATCATTTCCGATGTGTCTGTCTGGCCCCAAAAAGGATTACAGGAGACATATAAAGCATGACTGAAAATGAGACCACGGGGTCTGAAAAGTACACCCAAATGGTGGCGTGTTTCAGCCCCGCTGAAAATTCGTTCTGCTCCTTCTGCCTCAGGCTCCTGTGCTTTGGAGTGAACTATGCTGCTATAAAATTAAAAGACAGCTTTAGTTCTGAATATTTTCCTTTGCAACAGACAATATTCAATTTGTCCTTAGTCATATATTCCACCACCTCTGAAACACAATCACCCAACACCTCAATGCAAGAGAAATATTTTTTTTTCCCTTTAGAGTTACAACCCCTTAGTTGCTTTAATGAATGTACAGATTTACATATTCATATATGCTAGCCCTGACCACCACCTCAAGCTAAACTCCCTCTAACAGGCTAGCCCTTAACCTTGCATTTGGGTTTCTTAAATGATCTTCTGATTGAAGAACTGACAAACTTATGCTTCAGTTCTCTGGCCAGCCTGGCCACTGTCAGTGACAGGAAGCTCTTCCTTCACCCTCTCACGACCCGAGCAAGAAAGAAGAAACACCAGTATTTCTAAGTAGGTATCTGAATGATGTGGGATTCACAACTTTTAAAGAATTAGCTTCACACTGAGCAATGGTAATGACTACCTCATTGCCAAGGAGCCCAGGATGGATACATGCTTGTCTTCCCTGGATCAGGGAAACGACAGAGCAACTCTGTTTAATCCTTCTTGTTTAGGGTTATATCTAATAGCATTTAGTGGCTTTGGTGCCACTCAAAGGGAGGTATGACTTCTGGGTTGGCTCCTTGGGATTGAACACGCAGTCTCAATAATATTGGCCATTCCAGCTCTGAGTCACATGATAGTTTCAGTTGAAGTAACATTGGCTAAATGGCTCAGTGACCAGTACAGCAAGAATTGCGCATACACAAGAATCTGATAGAAGACAGTATTTCACTTTCAGCAACCTGTATTACAGACAAGCCCACTTGCTGCAGAAGGATTACTGGAGCAGCACAGTCTGCTTAAAGAAAAGAAAAAAAAGAGATTATAAAAAAAATTCTGATGTGGAAGTAGTTATGACCCCCACCGTGGCACTGACACCTTCAGAGCAGCATAAACTCACCTTTCTAAAACCAGCCATCAGTCCTTAAGCAAACCACCTGAACCCCAGGCAAACCTCAGCCAAAAGTCCACCACCTTTCCACAGCCCCTGCAGATGGAGGGGAATGCCACCGCGGAAGGTGGCTGCGCTGCTCTCCTCTCTGTGCCAGTTTACCATTTCAAAGTGAGTTTAAGCGCCTTTGCACAGGCAACTTCTTTGCGCGGGAGTTCAAGCTTTCATTGTCCTTCCCTCCAAGGATGACTTAATTAGAGATGGGGTTTCCTTCTCCAGTTACTAGATTTGAGGAATCATGCTGCTGTTATTTCCAGGCAAATCAAACAGAAGCAAAGAGGGACAGTAAACAGGGGGGAAAAAAGTCCCTAAAAAAAAAAGAGATAAACCCCAACGCATCTACAAAAAGGACAAGACTTGCTCACCTTCACAGCAGGTTGGAGACCCTGGCATCTGATCCTGTATTGCCATGTTCAGGGAGCAAGTCCTCTGAAAGCTTTTCCTTTGCAAGAAGCCAGCCAAAAATCTCCAATTAGTTTCATACAGATGACAGGCCAGATTGCAAACTGCCTGTTACTTGACACAAAGGCAGCTTTCTGCTCAGGATAAGCAGAGGATTAAAAAGAAGATTTTATTAAGGGGTGAGGCCAAAAGAAAGGAGCGATTGCAAGAAAAAGTGGAGGGCAACAAAATACCTGTGCTGTGGCTTGAGGGCAGATACCTACACTTTCTGCTTTACAAGCTGGATGAGCAGGGAAGCAGGTTTTCCCCAGGTACCTCAGTCAAGCTTATTACAAAGGTTACAAATGACTGGAACAAGCTTAGAGCTCCCAGGACAACCAGAAAAAAACCAACCTGTGAAAAAGCCTCAGTTTGTCAGGTGCTTGAAATGACATTGCTCAAAAGCTGCTGCTGGGAAGACATTTCACTGTCAACCTCAAGCATGTACAAGTCAGGAGAGACACCCCCAAATTCTGAGATTACATCCTAGGACTTTTAAGCCAAAAGCAAATAAAACCCACAAGAAATAATAAATATTATGGATTTAGGCTTTTCCTCGCTGTGCCTCGAAGTCTTCAGGAACTGTGTTTTAAAGCTTCTCTTTCCACTTAGAAATGCAAGAAGACTTTTGTACTTTTAAACAGAACTGAAAATCCTGTGATCACAGATGCTGAGGCTCTGAAAAAAACATCACTGAGCTCAACAACACGGTCACTGGAGTTGACAGCCCTGAAGTTTAACTTCAGAGAGTAAAACATAGAGCCTGTCTTCTTGAAAATTTGTATTTTTGGGGGGGCATTTAGGAAATGAAGAAAGCAGAATATAGCCCCAGACACCCGATCCCCTGGTGATCTGGTAACAAAGTCAGGCTGCTGGATTTTGCACTGGAGCAGATGAGCGCTCATGTGCTCTGTCCTACGAGCTCTGCTGGGGATAACCTCCCGCAAGGAGGTTAATGATAAGTTGGGAACGGGAACATCGTTAAACAGCGATAGCACCTGGGCAGCTCAAGTCTGCTCAGATTCACGGCAACACGAATTAGAGCTATACATTTTAGCTATTCATGGCGTACACCAGACACATGCACAGAAACGCTGTGACAGCTTGAGTTGTTCAGCAGGAGAAATCATATTTGAAACAGCACATCAGGTTTTGATTAAACTGGCAATTAAGCAAGCAAGGAGCAACATGCCCTGGGGTTGCAGAGATGAGAAGCCAGTTTCAAAACAAATGGCCAAATCTTTATGTGGTACAAATGGATGCAACTTCACTGCCTTCAGCAGGGCTGCACCCTTCCATGTGAGCTGCGGATCTGGCCCTCTCCAGCCCGGGACAGGACCAGCGATATAAATGGCAAAGAACTGCATTCAGCTGGGAAGAAGCCATTGTGCAGGGAGGCAAAAATTGACACTTTACAGTGATTTTTAATACAACACAGGGATCTGCAACACAGTGACAGGCTGCTGCAACAATCCTCATCCGAGTCGGCCTCCTCTCTCAGTTGTCGGAAGGCTTCTTTACTAGGGGCAGCTGAGCAAAAAGGGAGAGATGGGAAGACAAGCAGGTACCTGGCATTACCCTCTGACCACCAGAAGCTGGTAAGGGTCTTCAACCCTGTTTATAAAGTTCGGCCCATTCAGATGCTTTTCTGAACTAAAATAATATGATTCAGTGGACTGATGCATCTTACATTTTCAATGGACACAGGAGAAAGGAGAATTAGCAATTCTATCATAATCTCCCCAAGCTGATGATCGTCTACCAAAATTTCACTGATCTCATCTATAATGACCTCCTATTGAGTAGGAGGTCTCCAAGATGAAGAAATTAAGGTCATTTGAGGTCAGCAGTTCTACTGCTCAAATTTTAGCTAAGAAAACTGTCACAGACAAATTAATGCACTGGAAACATCAGAACTGATCAGTATGTATAACCAAAGGATAGGCTGCTGTCAGGTAGCAATTGTGTGGACACTCTTTGATGTCAGCAAACCCTTTTTGTCCACACCTCCCAGTTTCAGACCAAAGGTCCAGAATTCAATTTAAAATACTATCAATACAGCACTAACATGGACAGAAAAGAGCAGGCGATAAGCTTACTGTGGGGTGCAATGAAATGAGAAAATATCACGACCAACTGAGGATGCAAACTATGACTTAGCTAGAAAACAGTGAGCATCCAAGCGTTTAGGAGAGACTGCGGTTGGAGGAGGAGGGCCCCATAATGTCAAGCGGAAAAGCAAGCCTGCGCTCCTAGGAAAGCAGGAAATTCAGAAAGAAATTCAGCTCAGCTCAGGAAGATGCAGGGCCTGGATCCATCCCTGCCTCTCATTCAGAGAGCTACCCTGGAAAGGCAACAAGGCTAATTTTTAACCAAAGTCATCTGTGCTTAGCTCTGCAACAAACGATAGCCTCATAAAAAAGGCCATATTCACAGTTAGCTCTGCTGGCCACCTCTCTGTCATGCCTCTACTCCTGGCATTTGATGTTTTCAACCACATCATGCACATCTCAGCTCCCCTTGCTGGTTTGTCGTTAGTACGATGCACCCAACCATCACAAAATCTGGCACACGATGCACCCCCCGCTAAATGCCAATTCCTCCATGCAAGCCTGAAGCTGAATCTCAGCCCTTGCATCTAGAAATACAAATGAAATACACAGCTTCATCTTAGTATGTAATTAAACACTGGACAATCCTAGTTACCTTTGGATATCAAATGCAGCTAGGGTGAAACACGAAGACGTGCTCCCTATGCACAGTTAAGGAGTTGATTTTTATATAGACAAATATATCACCACTGGGCATAGTTACAATACCTATCCTAACACAAGATTTATGAAGATAAAAGATTCCATCCCAGAATTGCAAGTAAATAAATCACCCAGTAATTCGCTTGGTGCGCTTGCTCCTTTTCCCCCAAAGCAAAATGCAGGATGCGTGTTTGATCTTCCTACCCAGTAATCAGCAAACTTAAGACTCTCCCTGGTCAGTTCAGCAAGGACTGCTGAGATTTTCCAACATTTGCCACCTGCAGAGGAAAGTTATGAGCTACAGAAAAGGGCAGAGTATGAAACACCCACAAAATAGCTACAGGGCCAGTCAGAAAGGACAGAGAATATTCCTTGTTAGACCCCCTCTAGGTAGCTAAACCAGAGTTTCTTTGCTTGGTCTAAAAATGTCACGAGTCCAGGGTACAGGGCTCAAATCAACAAGAGCTTTACGTTGCTCTGGCAGGGCTGAGGGGCCACAAAGTGAGTCCGGACCAGCGCTGGTCCGAAAAACCTGCCCTCCAAATGAAATTGTGATGTGCAAGGATCTATTTTTATTATGACCTGGAACAAAAAGCTGAAATTTGTAAAGGATTGTGACTTTCAAACAACATTGACCCAAGGGTCACCAAATCTTTCATTTCCATAGAACTATTTTTTTTTTCCTTGGGTAATACTAAAATGTTCCATGTTAAACATGACAATAGAACAATAATATAACAACAATTTAACATTATTGATGACAACAGCAGCATCCAAAAGGCTTGTTTTGATACTTTCCTGCCAAGAAAGGACAAGTTGCCACAAAATATTTTGATTTTATATCAATGGCACATTTTCCAACAACAAAAAAAATCATTCTATTGACAGCTGTTGATGTGCTGCAGCGTAAATGTATGGGTTTCTACATCTAAGCCCCAGGGTGGTATAAAAAACCTTCAACCTTAATAGAGGAGGAGGCTGAAAGCAGTGGTGTCCCAACTGTCCTGATTTGCCATCTGGATGACGACTCTCCTGCCTGCGAAAATCTGCCTCTCAATTTCCATCAGGCTGATGCTCTCTCCTCTTCAAAGCAGTGACTGTACTTGGGAACATCAGAGGCTGAAAACCACTGCCTAACAAATCAAGACAGTCTTAACGGTGTCAGAGTTAGGACCAAGTCTTTGCCTCACTGCAAATCATAGGAAAATTGCCTAATTCAGGAAACCTGCCCGTTCAGGAAACCTGCCTATTCCCTCACAGTCTTGCTGCCCCACTTTGGTTTGGTTTAGGCCTTTTTCGTTTCCCATTAAGCTTAGTATTGGCCATCTGATGTTGTCCAACAGAGCCAATGACCTTCGCTACTCTGC
Source organism: Fregata magnificens (assembly GCA_013389945.1). NCBI lineage: Eukaryota > Metazoa > Chordata > Aves > Suliformes > Fregatidae > Fregata > Fregata magnificens. Next base: position 466,806 of record WAAD01020014.1, on the reverse strand, counting down.
CAAAGCCCAACTAGTCTTGCCTAGAGGATCCTATGGGAGGGAAAATAGGTAAAGGGATAGAAATGTATCAATTCCCTATATTGTATTGCTTGGGACAGCTTCATCCAAGGAGAAAAAAACCCCTCCTCTAAAAAGCTACCGAGTAAAGCTACCGAGTACGTCCCTGTCTTCTGTGACAATAAATGTATATTTAGTTAAATCACCTTGGCAACTGAGCCACCTTGCAAATCCTGCTTTTTCAAATGTATCTAATCAACGTGCAAATATCTATCTATATATACACACACGCACACATACGTATCTCTCTCTCTCTCTCTCAAATGTGCATTACTTACTGCCGGTAGTACTTCCTCCAGCAGTAGCTTCAGACGACTCTATGCTCAGTGTTTGATTTCAGCTGCTAAAAGATGAAGTCTGAATACCAAATAGGCCTAAATACACATCTCAGAGATGCAGGTATGGCTCTTACCAAGCCAACAACCATCTCACGGGCCCTCCAGATGCCTGTGCATGAGAACCTCCCTACAGAAGACAGATGAGATCTTTCTGGAGAAGAGTTGCTTCCCTGGGACACGGCCATTGACTTCAAGTAGGGTTTTTAATCTGCTGAAATTCAGAAACGGGGCTAACTTTGACCTTGAAGCACTGCCCATACAAAAAGCAGCAGTATTTTTCAACAGATAATGAAACCAAGTATATAAAAATCCAGATAGACAAGATGCTCTTTTTCTTTAATGCTTTGAAATTGCCTGAAAGATTTTCTTTTCTAATAACTGGATCCAGTTTTCAGGCATTCAGTACAACAATCTTTATGTTGTTAATAAACATATTTGTCTAACGAATATCTCTTGGTAATCTTGCCTGTAATTCAGGAAACCCAAGCACAGCTGAAATAAAAATATGCACATACTAAAAGCTCAAATTGAAGAAAAAAAAAATCAATTCAAAGTTAAATTACCCATCTTAAATTTCAGTATAAAGGCTACTAGAAATACTGAGTTCTTGAACTTCAATTAATCTTTAGCTATTAAGCCAGAAGGGAAAAAGATTCTTCAGAGTATCAGATGGGAAGCTGCAAAGAGCTCAGATCAGCTTGTGGACGGACGTCACTATCACTTAAACTCCCATTCACAGCTCCGTTGGGCTGGTTAACTCATGCTTGTCTTAAACTCCTTTGGGTTTCTTTTTACCAGGCATCTGTGTGTAACTGCCTGCATGTGTGTGGCATACATTTTCCAGCTTCACTTCTCAGGGATTAATTGGCAGAAGTGCTTGTCATGGTTAAATAATTTTATTTAATTTGCACTGTGTGAAGATATTTGGGCAAAAGGGAAAAATAATTAAAATTTAATTACTTTTTTCCCCCTTTCATAATGAGAAACAGTTGCATTCCTTGGAGACTCAGCTGGAAATAGAACATCACTCAGTTTTATTGTTAAATATGCAATAATTAAAAAAAAAATCAACGATTGATCTCTTGTAGTAGAAGAGTGACAAGCCCAGGATAGGTAAAACAGATGTCTAGAATCAATGACAACTAAAGTTTATAAAGATACTGAAGGCACAAGATAACATCAACATCCTGTATGGAAACATCCAAAGGACTTTCTTACAGGTTTCTAAACAAACAAATAAATAAATAAATATTTTTACTAAAAGGCTCTTCAATGAATCCTGCCAGCTATGGGAAGTGCCACCTTTAGTGACAGGCCAGAGACTCTGCCGTGCATGTTAAGGGATTTCATAAAACTTGACAACCTCTCCTTTTTTCTAATTTCAGTCAAAAATATTGGTTTGTTTTCTGTGGTTTCCAAGTGGAAAGAAAGGCTGCCTAAGCCCTCCTCTCCCCTTGATATCATTTCTCCTTATAGACAGCCATCAGAAAAGGGTTTGGCTTCATTAAAAAAATACCTGGAAACGGGCAGAGGAGACGCATCAAGCATATACTGGAGATATATTATTATTGTTGGCAGCTCCGTGACACACAGAGCCTCCTCTCCTGGAGTCCCTGGCCCTCTGCTAGGTCCATCTTCAAACTACCACTGTTTAAAGACCTCACCTGCAGCCAGCTGCCAGCCTCGCATTTTCCCGGGCTCCCTGTTTGATATCAACAGCCTCAGACATTTTTTGATGCGACTCACAATGGCTAACAGGCAACCTCTGTGGCAAGATCACCCACAGAGGTGTGTGGGCATTCTTGGCCAGCCCTGGGCTACCTCCCAAAACACCAGTGCCTTTGCTCCCTCAAAACATCCTCACCTCCATGACAAAGAAGGTGCAACAGGTTCCTCTAAGCTTCTCCAGCAAGGAAACAGGTCACATCGCAAAGTGACTTTGGAGGAATCAGATTAGCACCATGATGCTAAACATGTCTCTGCAGTCCATGCATAGAAGCAAGAATCATGTTTAAACATCATGTCAGCAAGTTGTGGATAAACCTCAGGTATGCACAAGCCCATGTCTACTGCTTCTGTATCCACAAGGCTTCCAGGGAAGATGAATTAAAGAAATGCACCGCTGCATGCTATGTTTTTAAGGATTATTCCTTTTGCAGATTAAAATCAGCTTTCAAATCAGAGTAGGAAGAGGACAGTAAGGTCACTGTAACAAAACCTTTATCTGGAGAGGACCAGCTTTTACAGCTCTGGATCTACTCACGAAATCAAAGACATTTGTCACTGATAAATGTCAACTAACTGTAGAAAGAAACTTTTCACATCATTTCCCCCAACCTAGAAGTCATCATAAGGGGGAAATTTAATGAAACACTTAAAGGCCATGGTTCAGCAAGGTGACGCTTACTGCCTTTGATGTGCAAATCAGGTTGCATGAAAATCAGCAGTGCAAAACTCCCATTGGCACTACCCTACACCAGTTAGCCCCAAAGACATTTCAGAGTCATTTTGACTAATTTGAATCTCTTTTCTTTGGTTACAGCTGATGCATACACTGTCAACTATGTTGGGGCGATGACTTCCAAACGTGCACAAGATCACTGTGGTCACAAATTACACTGGAAAGGTAAGAGAGGACTTCCCTAGCCTTCCTTGATACATGCCCATTTTAAGGTTTCTTCTCTCCAATGAAAAAGTGAGAGCGGGTAACATGTCTACTCTCACAGTGCTTAACCTAATGAAGCCACAGCCTTGATAAAGCCTCCCTCAGGTGGTCAATAACCATAAAGAAATGCCTGAAGGTGAAGTTTACCCAAAATATCACAAAACATGGTGTTAGGAGGAAAAAATACATTCTGACAACATAGTATTTCAATTTGAATTAAGACATTTTTTAGTGCAGCCAATTTATATTTGCATATTAAGAAAATAACAATCTCTTTCCACCAGAATTTGGCAGTACGTTTTGACATGAAAAACCTGGTGTAACAACACTCTTAATACAATTAATAGTTATTTACCAAAGTGCTTCTTGTACCCTCTACAGTTTACTTCCTTGCATCATCATCTTTTTTTACCCAGTGTAAATACAGGCTCCTTTAAAAAGAGGGTGGGAAACAAAAGGAAAAAAAACCACAACCAACAATCAGAAAACCCATTTGGAATTAAATCTTCCAATACATTATGGAAAAACTGCCGGAATGAGTTTTTGCCCTTTCCAATGGACAGATGTTCTCATCAACGAGAAAATTAGAACTTGATGACAAACTCCAAGGTTTAAATGTCAGTCCCCACCACTCTGGTTTAAATAAAAACGGAAGTGGCATTAAGAGAGCAGTATGCAAGCTCTGCAGACTGGTAATTTCTTCTAATTAAAAAGCAGAGTTTACAGACACATTTAGTGACACTCATCATAAAGTACACATCTGAAAGTAGAAGGCTTTCTTGTTTTTAGTGCCCAGAAAACTATCTTCTCATTGCTGGTGAATTATTTGCTTTCTCAGTCTATTCAGGAATTTCCCACTCCACGTAACACGTTTCTAATATCTTTAAAAAAAAAAAAACCAACTTCAGACTTACCAGTAACTCCCACAGCAGGCAACCTCCCCAGCACTGTCTGAGCAAGGTGCAAAGAGTACAATTCAAGAAGCACATTTTTTACTTTACGTATGATGCAAAAAGGCACAAAAAGGACTCTCTGACCGGGCAGTACAACCAAAACATTTATAATGCGAATATTATTTTACCTCTTTAACACTTGGAGAGAATATCCACCCAAGAAAAGCACTCCGTGAAGTGACACACTGATTGTCTGGGTGCCTTTCTGGAAGGTACACTTTAGTTAAAGTCAAGTCATTAGGCTCAGTAAAAGAGGAAGCTGATGAAATCCAATTGAATGCATTACAGAGGTCAGGCTAAATGAGCTAATGGTCCCTTCTGGTCTTAAAAAATCTATTAATCTAATTTAATTCTCTGTTCTACTCTTCATACCAGAGTCAATTTAAACTCATTTATATTAAAAGAACACATTACAGCAGCCTTGCACAACACACCATGTTCTGACTCTGCAGTTTCAGGCTACCCAAAAGCTTCATTTACTTCCCACCGAGCTCAGGAGGAGACTTTGTTTATCCATAAAGAGAGCATATATTTACAAGCAAGGCACCAGGCAGAGGCACCTCTCCCAACACAACATTGGATAAATATGCACCTTAAACTATACGAATCAACCAGAAAATTTCCAGAGCACTTTCCACCTTGGCTTGGTTATTGGGTGCTGGCATTCCTCACTCATCCTGAGACTTGCCGTGGTGAAGAGCACAACGCTTTTATCAATAAAATCTGTTCCAGTCACTCCAAGGATATTTCTTGTGAATAACTTGTAATACGCTCAATATTGCACCAAGAAAATACTTGGCAGTCACTGTCCAGTGAGAAAAGCAAGTACTTATGTGGAGAAGGCCAAAAATATTCATTGCTGTTAGACCCTCCAGTGTATACATATGCTCCTGTCAAGAAAATATATTTTATTACCTCTCCCTCAAAAAAAAAAAAAAAAAAAAAAAAAAAATCCCCTCTTTTTCTTCTCCATGCAGCCTTCCCTCAGTATTTCCTTCCTCCTGGAGCCTCAGTGTTCACATTAACATTACCAGTCATTTCCTTAATTCAGCAGTACAAGAGCGCAAAACATCACATGAATTCAGACTGATTGAACTTAGCAAGCCACAGCATCCTTCACGCATGCCTTGGACAGAGGGAATAATTTAACATAGTCAGAGGGGCAACTGAATTTGAGGCCAATACAAATTGGCTTACATTGGCAACACAATTTGAGGGCTCACAAAAGCTCTTCTTCACATGGTATGTTGGAAAGACCCTACGAATGGACTAAGGACTTCTTCTCTGCTAGCATATCTATACTTGATGCCACGTTTACTTTTTCTCTCTGCTGGCAGCACACAGATGGCCCTTTCCCCGTCTCAGTCCTAAACATTGACAGATGAAAAAGAATTGCAGAGCTGCCTAATGCCTCATCTCTCCAGTGGCTGTGTTAATTTATTCCAGCTCTTTGAGGGAAGCATGAATGGCACCCCAGTAAGCCAGCTCAGACTGGTATAAGGGCAGCTGATTTTCCCATCTTCTGTTGTGGCCAGTGTCTAACTTCTGTAGTTTTCAGCTCTGATGCTTCTTTGCCTTTTTTTCACCCCTCCCTTTTGAGTCTCAAGCAGCTGGTACTTTGTGAGAACACAGAACCGAGGAGCTATGTAACATGAAACACCTAGTCTAGTTATTCAGTGCCAGTCTTTTTAAACCGAATCCCATGCTTCAGTGAAATTTGCCTTAAGTCCTGTTTCCTCTCAGCACATTTTAATCATGCAAAAATCCTATTTACAGTGAAGAAATCCTGTTACAATGAACAATCACTACATTGTTTTAATAGACACATCTCTTTTAGGTAAGCCTTCATCATCTGCTTTGCCCTCCAATCATGAGCACACCCTTAAAAAAAAGTCTTTTCAACATAAAAATGTAGGGCAGATATTGCGACTCAAATTCATATCGATATTCACTATTTGTTCCAGCTTACAATTTATATTTATATATCCTCTTCAGATGCTTCACACACAAATGAGGAGGTCAAAAAGCCTCTCACTGGCAAAATGCAATTCCTTCCAGGACAAACAGAAATTCACTGCAGACTTGCTCCTGAAGCCCCTAGTCCAAACTCCCACCAACTTCAGAGGATTTGTCTGAATAATGGCTGAGTTGAAACTCTCCAGAAACTTCGGGATTTTGTCCCAGAAACTTTTTCATTATATTGACCTTTACTCATGCACACCTGGCAGACTCACCCAAAAGAAACGGACACTGTTTTATTCTTTTTTTTTTCCACAACCCAATTCTCTTGATTTAGCATAGTTACTAACACCAAAATGCACTTCAAGGTGTGCTTCAAAGTGCCTATTATCTTTTTTCTGGGACCTACCTATCTTCCCCTGTCAGGTTGTTGACAGCATTGCCAACTAGCATTTCACAGCCCTTTGTGGCTGGTCCCATTTCTCCCAGAACGTGGAAATCTTCCAACTATCTACCAAGATTCTTTTTGTACCTTCAACCTAAATTCCTCTCCTATAAGCAACCCATAAAATCCAACCGTTCTGTGAGAGTTCAGCTGGATTTCCGAGTGGAAGGTTGACCTTTCCATTCCTCTTGTATACATTGGGTACTTTTTACCAGCACAGTTATACCTTAGGTGTCTGGACAGTTGACTTGCTGCCGCATCTGAAGGATGGGGAGATGCTAAGAGCATCACCACAACTTCCTGAAGTCAAGGGAAGACTCTATAAAGCCTCCCCATAAGGATTCAGTAATTTTGTAGCTTATTCCTAAAGAGCTTTTTACTCCTCTTTAACCTGAGTATCAAGGTCAGCAGTACGAAGGGCATCCAATGCATCCTCTGCTTGCTTTGACTCTAAAGCAGAATATGGCAGGGCATCCACATCTGCTTTCTTGGCTTTATTGGTTAAAAAAAAAGAAAGAAAACCTGGCATGGCAGCACTGCAGAGTGCTGGCGGCATCGAAGAAGTTAATTAGCAACATTGAACTAGACTTCAGGAGACAAGTCTTAATAAGTGCTGCTAAAAATATTACAGTAGTCATTTCCAGAACAAACACAATCAGTGGCAGATGAGCGAGGAGAGCGATCCAGACCCATGAGCTGCCATGATGGACGAGTGGGGAGCAGGAATAAAGGCTGCTCATTTTAAAAACACAGTAGCAAAAAACCAAGCTGGCACATGAAGAAAGCATCCAAGACCCCATGTCCCAAGCCACGCTAGTGGCTGTGCAGCCAGGCTGGAGCAGAGCTGCAGGGAGCAGAAGGTGTCTGCGCCACATAGGGCCAGCCTTGAGGAATCAGGTGCACAAATATGATCTAAACTGAGAGGATAATGTCTTGAGAAGAAGCCAGGAAGGTGGCAAAATCTGCTGTCTGAGGGATAAATGATGCATTCGTCACTAAAAACCGTGTGTAAAAATCCAATGCTCAAAAGCTGTCTCTAGTACACGATGCAGTCCCTTCCTCCTGCAAAAGGCGGCCTTGGACATTTGCTACGTGTCACCTCTCACTCCCTGCCTCTGGCAAACAGCTCAGACCCAAAGGGCTGGCACACTCATAGCTGGGTTTGGTGCAAAGTATTTGCATCAGACTGATAAGCTGTGGTGGATGTCAGCGTGACAACCCAGTGGTCTTGAACTTAATGAAACGACAATTAATCACAACTCCAGGCTCATTCCTCAAGTCAAAGAGCTCGCTGCAGAAGAGGAAAAGCCACCATCCTTCATACACAGTTAATGCTTTTTTTCCCTATGCAGCCACCCCGCTATCTTCAGTAGTACATCACATGCTTGCTGCCAGGAACAGCTGCCTCAGCTTTTCAGACATGTTCTTGGCAAGGTGCTTTACCCCTCATGGCATTTGACAGGATTATGAAGTGCTGAAGTCTCTGGCCTCCTTTTGTTTTGAAGCTTGAAAGTGAGGTTTAGCTTAATCATGTTGTCTCTTGCTGCCCTTCCCCTATTTCAACCATCCTGGCTGCCCACCAGCCCAGGCCCCAAGCACTCCCGCTTGCGAGCCCGTGGGAACAGGACTCCAGCCCATGGATACTGGCTGTGACTTCACGGCATGCAGGTCTTACAACAGATTCCCGTTCGGTTTGGAATGGTAACAACCGATCTCCAAAGAGGATACAGTAGTATCCCGGTTTAGCTCCCGGATGGGTTAGGTCTGCTGTACCATTTTCTCAGGCTGGCTCACACAGGAGCCTCGTAGTAGAAGCAGTGACTGGAGGAAAAGGAGGGCTCCTCCACCTCCATTTGGTAAGGCCTGTTCCACAGTCCTACTGAGAGAAGTACATTTTTATTTAGGAGGAGGGAGCAACCACATATTTATTTGTACTGGAGAGGCACTGAAGATACTCCCGCTGTGCTAACCTAACTATTAATACTTATGAAATGCTCCACAAGGGGAGCGTTTTGAAGCTGAGGAATCGTGCACTTTTTAAGGATTTTTTGTGAGAAGGTAGAAGAAAGAGCTCAAACTCCAGCTTTCCTGACAAAGAGCAGAAATCCCTAATTTCAGAAAAGAGTCCACTGGTATGATACTTTTTTTATCAGTTTTTAATCAAACACTGCTTTATACAAGGAGGGAAAATTTAAAACAGGATAAAAATGAAGAGACAGATCAGGCCTCAAAATGGGGAACAAATGCAATTCTGAATCCCAGCATACCCCAGGTAGATGAAATACCTTCCTGTCCTGAGCTTAAGGTACCGCGTGGCCAGCAAATGTAGGTTGAGATGCCAGCTTTGTTATAAAAGATAAAGAGTCTCTGTGTTGCTTTCTTCACCTCCAAAATCAGACATGTCTTTCTATCTTAAATAGCAAAAAGGGACCGAAATATTTATAGAATAAATGGGACATGCATATATGGGCAAATATTAGAGGATAAAAGCCAGGGCCCCAGTCACGATATGTGTTTAGCAGAGGCTGCTGAAAGCAAGCGCTGATCTCTCTGAAAACCTCCAGCAACACTGTGCAACCAGCAGCTGTCACTGTAAGCAATGAAGAGGAACAGGAGTGAGAGAGCTAGGGATGCTCCTAGATGGGAGGAAAGCAACTGGAAAATAAAAACACAGGAGAAGCTGCAATTAAACACTCAGCAGCTCCCTAAAAATGGCCCTTGTCCACCAGGAGAAGCTGCTCATCAAAAAGGCTCAGCTGGCCTTTTAAAATGCAGCCCGAGTTCAACTTCAGAGATACTAAGCATGGCTTATCGCCATGGGATCTCGAAGCGACAGCAATTCATATCCTGTGCACAAGTGGGATTTAAGATTCAACAGCCCTTTTGATGCATTTCCGAGGCAAGGTTGTAGGGCGTTAAAGGCGAGCAGTGCAGAAAGCCGCTTTCAGCTACCTATTAGCACGTGACAGCTTTGAAATGTTCAAGATCCTCTGCCCACTATCCACATTACTCAGCTGTCAAAGGAAAGGCCTCAGATTTATGATGTGAAAATTACATTTTAATGAGGTGTCATATGTGTTTAAAGTTCTTATTCATCACCATACTGCCACATCTTTTACCCAAGACACAAATGCACTTAATTAGCATATTATAAGGACAGAGGGTTCACCTTATCTGCATTGTAAAACTGCTTTAGGGGAAAAAAAAAAAACCAACCACCTTTACTGAATAAAATGGTTTGCAATCACATGTCAAGAGAGCATCCCACAATATTTAACAAAATGTGGAGTATAAAAGTTTGACATGTACCCTCTGAGATTTTTAAAACACCACAGATATGGATGGAAGCTTCATATCACATTTGATTACTGGACTGGCAGTCCACAGCATTAATATGCAATTTATGGAAGCCACTTAAGCACAATGAGGCTGTATTAGAAGTCCTGTATCATATCACTGACTTCCTTATGTATTTGGCATATTTATTTATTAACTTCATACGTCTATTAAACACCCCATATTGTAATGCCTGGGTCTCCTGGACATAATTTAAAAGGGAAGAACAAAACATCTCCTTCAAAGTAGGAGGTCTGTATTTCCCATGTCACTGGGAAGGGCTGCTAGGACATCCAAGTCCCAAATATGCACAGAGGGATCCTTACCCTGGTTCAAGTTCTTCCCTGGACTTCTTCACTGCCACCCAGGGAGGTGCAGAGATGCAAAGCCGGCAGATGTGTTTGTATGCAGCACAGCGCTGGGAAGCGGGATGGGAGCACTTTACCTTTTTTGAGAGGAGGATTTGTTGATACTTTCTTGAATTTGTTTACACAGACTGTATCACAAGTGGGTGATGATTAAAACAGGTAACTCTGGTGAATATTAAGACTGATTAGGTTGTGGAAAATTTTTCATTCTGTTGATACAGCCTTTCATTTCCCTCTCTGCACATGTCTAGCGGGGCGCATAAAAAAGATAACAACCTGAACACTTTGCTGGGTTCAACTTCTTGAAGAATGCGATGGAGAACACTGCTAGAGTTGCAGAGCTATTCTCGTTATCACTTCAAATTAGCAAACTCAAAAGCAGCTACAAAGAAATAACCTAAAAGCTCAGGAGCATTTATGGAAAAGCATCCTCCAAAAAACTCATTTAAAGGCCGAACAGCTCAAAGAAAATATGCTTCAAAGGCTTTTGGTATCTTCAACTTCACTTCTTGAAGGTAGACATTAATGACAGGTTTCCTGGGATTTGCAGGCACTGAGGAGTGTTTGCTTTCAAAACTGCTTTTGGGATAACTGAAAACAACCCCAGACAAAAGGAAGAAAAATTGAGCAGTACAAATCCTTAAAATGCAGCTTTTCCCATTTCTGAGAAAAATGAACAATTGGTTTTAATTCAATCAAGAGCCCTGAATTGCTTCTACATCAGTTGAATCCAGCTTTGTGCCTCACTTAAGGCTTCAGAATATTTCGTCTTCCCTGGTACCTTCAGCTGCTACAGAAGCTGAGCACAGAAACTCCTGGTTTTGACACTCATTTACTCTGAGGAGTAAAAGCCCATTTTTTCAAACAGCGGGTGAGAGAAGCTCTGCGATAGTGAAGATCTCAAGTATGTACCAAACCTACATGCACAGACCTTTAATTAAAACTCACATAAAACGTTTAATCACTTTGAAGAGTGAGAGGATGTGATTCCTGCCTTTCCTGTAAGCTAAGCAACTCCTGCCTCCTCCCACTTTCCCTGGACAGTTTGGGAAAAGACTGAAAACATTCGATTCTAAGTGAACTGGAGCCCCCAGCACCTGTTTTTTATTTTAGATATCCTTGAAATGTATGATACCAGAGATTTCAAATATGTTTCTGGCTATTTAGGTAGCTAAATATATCACTGTTCTTGTTACGATCAGTTTTTGGTTTTAAGAACTCTTTTCCTAAAACTTCACCCTTAATTGTTTTTTAACAACCAATTTGTTCAACCCATCAACTTTACAATCTTTCTTTTATTTTCTAATTAAGCAGATATTGTTTACATATTTTGCTACTCAAACTGTAACCCTATGGAAAATGGCTGCATTGAACATTGCCTTGCTCTAAACAGAGAAACACTGGTGTTTTTGGAAAAGAAGAGGGGAAACACATATCCACAATCCATTCTGTAAAAAAATAAATAACTAAATAACCAAATAAAAATATCCTGTGTCTTCACTGCTTTCCTAGTGTTGCATCGGCTCCTGTTCTGCTCTTTGGTGGAGGAGCTGGGTTTAAGCCATATTTAGTATTACATACAAAGCAACGCAGCATGAAATTTGGTGCTAACCAGAAAACGTGTTGCACTGAACTTGGAAAAGAGTCAGCCATGCAGACCTGGTCTCCTGGCTCCTCTCTGCAAAAAAACCTGGTGTCAAGCAAGTGTCTGCTCACCTATTCAATTCAAAATCAGTGCTTCTGTTTGACTGACTCATAAAATAATGTTCCCACTAATCAGGCTGTGCAGGTAATGGAGCAGAAAACTCCCTCTGCAAAGGTATTTTTCTTCGCTTTGAAATGCCTTGGCCCATTCAAGCTGTCTCATCGAGAATTTCATTTGCTGTCAGAGCAGTCCTCTTAAAAGTCCTCTAAACTCGTAAAATGGTGAGGTAATGAGATCCTTATGCATTTCTGCCAAAAAGGAAATCCTGGCAATTTTCAGAGAAGAGAAATGCATGTAAAATTGAGCTTTCTGCCCACATTACAAAGCTATCAAAAATTGCATGACAGGAATGTCAAAGAAGGCTCACCAGATTCCCTGACACCAGCTTAACCCTCTCGTGTCCACCACCCAAAGCCAAAAACTGCTTCAGCTTTCCATCTGAGGCACTGAGGGATTTTAAATTCTCATCCAAACATGAGTGAAATTTAAAGGGGCTTCAAACCAGAGTGACACAAGGACAAATCAAATCATTGCACCTCACAGATTTTCAGCCCTCTGCAAGGTTTTCTTTCACCTGCTCTTCCATCTCACCAGTTTAGACTGGGAAAAAGGGGAGAACCATTTCCTTTTTTATAGGAAAGTATAAAACCTGTGTTTTTCACTGATTATGGCTTTTTTTTAATTAAAGATGCTATTACTGACAACAGTCACCATGTGAAAAAGCAGCAGCAGAGAGTCTGCTGTAATACCTGGAAATAATTCACTGAAAAGGAGATAAACTCTGTGAAGTAGAAGGGGTGCAATTGATTTTCACTCCTTGGGGATAACCAATAGCTCACAAATTGCTCTGCTTCACTCCACCACTCAGAAAGTACATGCTCATGATTAAGTTGGGGGAATGAGAAGTATTACTTCATTTTTTTGCTCATCTGAGATCTTGCAGAGGTCAACATCATTGAAAACGTCCCTGCTTCTCTCTTAACAGTCACTCAGTTTTGTTCATCTGCCTCTTCAAGATTTCCTTCTCCTCTTCCTTACATTTTTGTATAAAAATGAGAAATTCACTGCCAGTTTACTACTTTTATTCCACCCCTCCCCAGATTTTCATATCAACACTTTCTTTCAGCATCTCTTGATCCACTTTTTATATGGATAACAGGCTGCACACGGGAAAAGAAAAACAAAAGCTCAGCAACAAAACCCTCTTGACTTCTCTTTTGCAATCTGAAGACCTGAATCCACTCATCCACTTCTGAATTTCTTATTAACAAAAAAGAATGTTTTGGAAATAGACATGTTACAAATCAAAGTTTACTGTCCAAATTATATTAATTCTGCCTTTCCAGTTACTTTTTCAGCCTTTCTGAAGTACACAGTCCACCACAGGAACTGATAACTATGAATACACATGTACAGCAGTAACCATTCGAACATGATTGAGCAAACACAATTTGGAAATTCTTGCACTGTCATATGCATTTGACCACTATCGAGGCTAAATCATGTTACTAATAAAATGGCAACTGTGAACATAATACCTGCAAAATGATGAAGAAGTTGGTAAAGTTAAGTGAATATAACCCAACTAAGTAATTACTGGCGTAATTTCTAACAGGAAAAAAGGTGGGAAAGCTGGGAATCCTCTGGGAGCCAAATGCTCCACTCTTAGAGAAAGTATACTAAGTCATAGTAAGTCATGAAATGCTTTTAAAAAAAAAAAAAAAAAAAAGCACCTTTAAAGAAAAGAAGCCAACAGTTTTGAGGATTTTGTTGTCGATTCCCTTCCTGACTCTAGACACACACTTGTGGGTGCACACTCACGTATGCAATTAGCAGCGGCTTCCCTAAATAGCCCAAGCTCCCCCAGCTTAATGGAACGAAGTCATTTAAACCAGCTGGCGGTTTCCCCCCAGCTGTTTGCAGTGAGAGCATCTTCCACGCTTAGTTTTGCCAAAATTCCTGCAGAAGGGAAGATGATCTGACATTCGGAGGAAAATTCAATTAAGGAGAAAAGAGTGCTACCCCTGCAATGCGAACAAGAGTGTGGACATTTGGAGACTATTTCAGGTTAGTTACAGGTAGCACACTCCTTTCTCCATTTCATTTCATACCAAGATTAAAAAAAAATATTCTGCACATATTAATGTCTGAATATCCACCACAGGTCTTGTGGTGGGGCTTAACTTACAGAAACACAGGCAGATCAGTAAGACAGGAGTGTACTTCAATTTTACACATTATTTGCAAGAAAAATAGAAAGCTCAATGCAGATTTTGGCTCAGTATTAAAACCCTTACCTGCTCTGCTGTCCAGCGGGCCAAAATCCAAGGAATATTTCACTACGTGATAGTTGTTCCATACGTAAAGGAGGTTGTCCCGGGGATTATAATCCACAGCAGCAATGTACTGGTAGGAGTTTGGAAAGGGTACATCCACCATGCTATCCTTGCTTTGGTCAGTGTTATATATGTAGTCTATTTTATTCCCTGTGGCTTCATTGTCGTCATCTTCATACACAGACTTCACCACATATAAAATCCCACAGATCATGAAGGCATTAGAAGCTGACCTCTTGTCATAGGCAGTATCCCATGTCCCTTCAATCCTTAATGTGTAAGGGTTTAACTGGCTAATGACTATTTTTCCATTATTTTGTTCTGTTGCATAGATTACCCACAGCCCGTTCTCATCCACAGCCAGGTCTATATCAGACTTGCCTCCCCAGCGGTAGGGAGAGGTGTCATGGTAATTTGCATTAGCTATGATAGCCTCCCCGCTTTTTATCCTTGTCCGCAAGTCAAACTTGACTATGTTCCTGGTTCGTTCCTTGTTGAAGAACAAAGCCCCGTCGTACACCACAAACCCCGTGCCGTCCACCCGGTGCGGGAGTTTGTAGGTCGTGGTTGGCCTCCCGGCAATGAAGTCATCCTTGGAGGAGTACTCCGTCAGCGTGTCCGTCCGATACGGTGTCCAGGGCATGTAGTAGATCTTGTCGGATGCCTGCAGGGGGTCCTTGCACCAGGCACCAGACTGGTGGTCAGATTCGAATAAGTGTTCACTCTGGTATACTCCTTTCAGCAGTCCAGGGCAAAGAAAAACTGTCAGAAGGGAAAAGAATTTAAAACAAAAAACCAAAGTTAATGACAGTCCGGAGGTGGTTGGCCCAAACATCTCAACAGCTTCTAGTTCTGGAGCAGAGGACACTTGAGATCAGAGGAAACCCAAGAGCAATGCTTTGTAGCTGGTGACTAGCCTTCCCGCTGGCCTTGTCTCCAGAACAAGATTTGCTCCACTGAACTCATTTTTTTTCTTCCTGCTTTTTCTATCAACTGTGGTTCATTTTCTTATTGCTTTCCAAATCTATTTTTGCAGGTGTACTTACTGGGACCACTCGCCTTTGTAAACTCTGAAATGAATATGTGCCCCCAAAGGATTTCTGCGTTTGTCTTTCCAGATTATATTCTGCCATGAATCCGTACCTACTAAGTGAATGGGTAAACTCCCAGGGAATTGATCCACCTAGTTATTTAAACAGCCCACAGAAGAGTAGCCTAGAAATGGAAATAAGAGAAAGAAATTCCCATCCTTACAGCCCAGGCGATATTACATATTTAAAGGGTACCAATAGCAAAGCAGAGGCAAATCCCTCAGCAACTTAGAAGAGCGTTTAAAGCAAAGGGGGCGGGGGGGAACGCCCGTCTACAGATCTGTCGTATAACTAGAAAGGAGGCTTTCAAAGCTGCTACAGGACACACAAAACATGCAGTCCACACAATTAAAAATGAATGACGTATGGATGCTGAAAGGAAAAGACAAGGAAGGAAGGAAGGAAGAAAGGAAAGAAGGAGGGAAAAGAATTAAGTTCACTGGAGAGGAACCCAAGGTCTAGATTTTAATCAGTTAAAAAATGTCCTGTTAAATATAGTAGTAATTCAAACTTAAAAACAGATACCTTCTATTGTTACATGAGAGGAGCACAGAGGAGCAGTTTGACTAACCGGGGTGCTTTGCTGCTCAGACTTCGAGGGGGCTGAGAGGGGCCAGGGCATGCCCAGCGCCCAGGAGGAGGCTCAGCCAGCGGCCAGCTGACCTTGGCATCATGGGAACACCAACGTCAAGAGGCCAGCCAGCTGGATGGGGAGACAAAAGGAGGGATGCTCCGGAGCAAAACTGGTTCGCTCAGCCCTCGTCATCCCCGGTAGCACCCTCCTGATCTGGAGGTGCTGCACACGCTTTGGGGGGAGAATATTTATTGGTTATTTGTAATGCTGATCTCCATGAGCACGAGCAGTACAACAACCATGACGATGAGATGAGCAGCAGGGAGGCGTGAAGAGGTATCCCACCACACGCTTCTGGTAGCGCAGGGCTGGCAGATGGGATCCTGCATTTGCGCTCCCTGCTTGGAGCGTAACCAATTATTTTCGGAAATGCAGAAATTGGTAATGTCCTCTGGAGAGCGAGACAGGAGGAAAACCAGATTTAGTAACTGGTGTAAAAGTATATTGCTCTATTGGAGTCTAAGTAACCACCCAGAGTTGCTCATAAAGTGGTGCTGTTTCCAAGAGGCTTTTATGGCGTGATTAGATATACTTATGCACATATGTATGTATGCACACTTTCCAAATTCTTTGGGGCAGGAGAAGAGTGAGTTATCTAAACCTTTGAATAGAAATTTAATGAAAAAACGTGGCACCGGTAAAAACTTTTCAGCAAAAATGAGTTATCTGGTGAAGTTGAGCAGCAGAGATACTAAATAAACTTTAACAAAAAAGTAGTGAGAATTAATGACACAGTATTTCAACTAAAACGTTAAACTGTTAAATAACGTAGCCTATACATAAGTAATATATATATATAATTTGAAAGGTATTTAATTACCTTTTTGTTCCACTTCTATTGTAGAGAGAGAGGTAAGAGAGAAAGGAGAAAAGAGAATAGATTAATGGTACTGTATTGGCCAGGTACTTTTCTTTACCTCTTTCATATGAAAAGGAAGCTTCATTAATTTACTTTAGTATGTGAACATTTTATATATATATATAAAAAGCCTTTCTTCTGATATACACTGGATAATATGCAGACAAGCTGAACAAAATACAGATAAATTTTAACTTTACAAAAATCTTTAAAAAGAAAGAAAAAACCCAACACCTGGGACATACCAAGCCCCCTGAACTATTTGAGATACCTCGTCAGCAGCAGCTTTGGACTAGTTTCATAGGGCAAAATGAAATACCCGTACACTGAAATATGACTGATACAGATTTATGTCTAGAATAAAAACTCCAGGGAGAAGCTTTATAGAATATACACCTTCATATATTTCACCAAAATCCTGTAAAACAGAGATCCCTCCTTTAAGCAGGAGAATATTCCCTTATGACACGAATAGAGAACTTAGGAGAGTCAAATGAAGCACATTGGTCAATGTTCGCAGAGTCCTGTCCTACATCTCAGAGAAACAAGCTTTAGTAGGACTTGGAAAAAAGCATTTTAAATATTGTAATACTTATACGATGTATAAGATCCCAAAGACTTATAGTGTTAATGAGTTAAAAATATCTAAGCGCTATTTAAAAAGCCCAACCCCAGAACTTGCTGGATATTTTTATATGAATTATTCACCATGCATAATAATGCTGCTGAAGAGGCTGCGTCCCTTCAGACAAAGTCCCTTGCAGTCAGAATAAATAAATGCAGTGCGTTTATTAATTGCTAAACTCTCAGTACCAGTTTCTATAGCTAACAACCTCCTGCGAGAGGCCTTGGGGGCCCTCATCCAAAAGCCCCCTGTGGTCGTGGCACAGACCCCTTCTTCTTCCAGCATGGTGGGGCCCCAAATAGCTTCTGCACTCCCAGCCCTGGGGTTTGCTGGTTCTGCAGGGCCTCTTCCCTGAAGGTGTAGGAGAAGACAGGCCCCATAAAATATCACTGAGGGAGAAGTGAGAACTTGCCAGCAAAACAGTATGGTTTTGACAGCTGAGAGATCTCTGTTCAGAGAAGTGAGACAGGAATGCAAAGGTATGCACGCATGCTTTGTTTTTGCTTGCCCAGAGTTCACTCTGGCCCCTTCCAGACCGAGACACTTGCCAAATGACTGTCCTTTGGTGCTGGGACTGCAAACTCCTTTGCATTCAAAAGTCTCATTCATTTGGATGGGAAACTGCAGGCTCAATGGAAGAATGACTTCAGGGTAAGGTTGCAAATACATTTGCTAGACATGTGGATCTGCACTTTGCCGTGCGGGAAGGCATATATCCGGAGCCAACTGCAACTCCCAAAATGACTGCTTCCAAACTTAAACAGCCTTTTTTACCTGGCCTTTGATTCAGGCTCCTTTCTACTTTATAACAGGTTAAGGTCAAAGGCAAATGTTTTCACCACGCTCTAGGGAGCAGAGACGATGCATTTCAGTGCAAGCACCTGGTTTTGCAAGGGAAAGAACCAGCAAGATTAAAAGGCACCACGCCCAGCAACTGGAGAAACCCGCACAGCGATTGCCCTCTCCGTCCCAGGCTGTGGCTGGCCACAGTTAAGTAAGGTATTCAGAAAAACATTAAATGTCCCTGGCAAAAGCAAGAAAGCGACATGACAAATCCCCAAATGTATGGCTTCACACTTACTCTTCTGGCTGATGGCATACTGTACCTCTGGCAGCGCAGAAGGTGGTAATTTACATTTCCAAATGAGCAAAACCTTTTGTAATACACTTGAACAACAGTGTGATATTGTAAAGCAGGAAGAGAGAAGCTTCTGCAGGAGATAATATATTCGTGACCAGCTGAGCTGAGTGACCTGAAGCATTGATTACCCTTATCCTGAATAGCTCGTATGTGTTATTAGCAGCCAGTGCCATATCCAGCTCTCTTATAATTCCAGACACGGTACGTGTTTTGGTGACCTCCTGCATGGTGCTTTCCATTGTATGTATCCCAAATACGTATTTTCCTCCTGCTGATTTAAGACTTAATGCTTTTGAATTTCAATAATTACACAGCTTATATTGGGATGTCATATTATTCAAACAGGTTGCATGGGAAGCCTGGAGGATTTAGCTTATTGAGCAATATTAAAAGGAAGGGTCTAATTAGGGTCTGATTATCCCTTCAATTATGCAACATATCACTGCAAAACTGTCTTCCTAAAGTATTGGAAGAATTTTTAAAATTTTGCCCAGTTACAGACAATTTTACATCTCTGCAATGCCTGTGCAAGTCCATAGAATTTAAATACTGCTTATAGCACAGGAGGCACCTTACCTTCCTACAGGGATCTACAGAAAAAGCATGCATACATAGTTATTTCTCTTACATTGAGATCTTCCGCTCCTGCTATTGCTGCACTGGAGCAGAACAAGGGTATTTCACCTCGATTTCCTATGCCAGTTGCAGGCCAGCGACATTGGCTTCAACAGTGCCAGCGGCCTGAAGAAAAACCACTTGCCAGGTCTGAGGGGAGTTACAAACAAGACTTTCCACGTACCCTGATTTTCTTCCATTTCTTTGGACAGAAGAAAAACCAAGGCCAATGTGTGATCATCAGCCACTACAGCCTGTCCCTGCTGCGCCTGGAGCCGAGCGATCAGGGAGATTCCTGCCACCCATTCAGACAAATTGCACAAACAAGTTAATTAAATGCTCTTAGTACTGCTGGGTTGAGGCTCTGAAAATACACTCTTAATTTCTGGCACAATTAACACTTGAACAACATTAACTGCTCATTTTCTTACCACCACGTTGAGTTACACTCAACTATTTAAGGCACAAGCATGCAGTGGCAAAGTCCTGTAGAGAGCTCTCTCCCTGGCACTGCTTCAAACCCACAACAGAAGCATAAAACTCCTGGAAAAAAATTATCTGAGTAGGGGGAATGTTAAAAGGCAATTGCAAAAGTAAGTAAAAAGTTGTGCCCTATACTTGGCCAGCTGTTTTTTTTCAGGACAGATGTTTAATAGCAGAGTAACTGACATCCACTCCCTGTTCGTGTCCTTCACAGGTCAAACTGATTTAATATAGAGACTCAGTGTTAAACACATAGTCAATGACAAAATAGAAGGACTAAGCAAACAGGGTTTTGAGGCTGACCTTAGTAGCACAAGATGCAGCATCTCAGCCATGCTAAGGGTGCTTCATTCCAGACATGGCTAACCGCTGCATCTTGCCTCCACCAACCAGCTTGACCAGATGCGTGGGGCGGTGAAGCCGAAAAGCAGTCATGACACTAGGGAACCAACTACGGAGAAAAATCCCCAGAAGGCACAGCACTGGCCTTGTGCCCTTCCCCAACACATGACCCATGGTGCAAGATGGTGACCATCACATAGCTGACTCACCACTTGGCACTGAGCCCTGTTGCGCATTGAGCTCCCTCTAACGATAAAATGAAGTCTGGAAGGTGCCTTGCACCAGGGCTCCTCATACAAGGATGGTCTGGGATCTACAGCCTTTTCTTTCTTTCTCTAATCCCTAGACTCCAAGCTCCTTGGCCAGCCTTGTGCCAACAGCAAAGCACCCACAACTCTCTCAACCTTTGACTTGAGGGCTTCCCCATAGCACCCACAGAGAGCTCTCCCAATTTACGTGTTTCTCCCCAACACACACACACCATCTGTGGGTTTTAGGTTGAACAGGAACATGTTTGGGAAGCTGCAAACCTAGCAAGGCACCTCAAAGCGCGCCCATGTAGAACCTGCTTGGAGATGAGGGTTGTGTTCTTTTTTGAAGACATGTCTGGGTGCTGGAGTCTTGGTGTTCCTCTACTAAAAGAAGGTTAAAGTAAAAAAGAGACGTGCTCAAAATTCAGGGCACCAAAGCACATGTCAATAACAGACTTCCTTTTAGCTATCACAATAGAAAGCAGTAGTCTAGGCAACTAGGCAATATACAGGAAAGGGCGGCATCAGATTCAGAGCACATCCAGCGCAGCGGATCATTGACAACAGGACCCTGTAGTCAGTGCTAGAGGAACTCTGTCCTCTAGGCTGTAGGAAAATCTGCTGTTGGGTAGGACATATTCCCAGTCACACTAATAGTAATAGGGCACACGAGGTCCTGAGCGGTTTCTTTTCCTAACCTCTAAAATTTCAGAAAGTGGTTGATGTCCCTGAGGAAAAGCAGCAGTTGACAGATCAGAGGCAACATGAGAGTGGGGCACAGATACTGCAGGAGGGTCATCAGCTTCTCGCTTGTCCCTCTGGTTCCCCATCCCAGCACTCAACAAGGCTGAAGAGGACCACACCTGTACATGTTTCAAACCCATGGTGCTCTACTGTCGGGAAGCGCAGGTGGTACGTAGACAGATCCCGATGAGGAAGCACAGTTGGAGGAAAGCTGAACTCTGCAGCAGCAGATCTAAAATAAATATATCTAAACCCAGGGAATAAAAATATTAAAATACTCTTCTTTTATTAATTTGTACTTAAACACACTCAAACCCACACATACGGTTTGCCAGAAGAAGAGTTAGAGAGCTAGCGCAGCAGTTATATGACACGAGCTGTTTTGGCAATCTGAAGTTCAAAACTTTACTGCAGAAGTACCCATCTCTGCTTCGTTTTCTTCTCCTGACACATAAATAAAATGACAAAAGAGACCATGTAGCCAAGCTCAGCACTCATTCTGGGCAGCACAGCCACAAACCAAAGCACATGCCACCATTTCTCTCATCCACCCGCTCCTTCTAGGAAAGCCTGGGGTCCCACTGCAGGAAGCTGTAGCCAGCAGAAGGTCAGATAACATTTTGCCTCTAGGCAAAGGAAAAGCAACAGCAATACAGTGGTCTTTGGTCTCCGTCCCTTCATCGCAACTGTCCTCACTGCAAAAAGACACAGTGACCAGCCTCCATCCCCATCCTTCACATCAAGCTGCCCCCAAGCCAGAATTTAGCTCCAGTTCCATTAGCCACAGTGAAGCACTCATTTTATGAGTTTTTAATGTGAAAAGTTTTAACATGCAACAGGGGAAGCACTCTTGGGTCTTGGCTCAGGAGCAAGCACAGAGAATGGAAGAATTAGGTTTTCTAAGACTACTTTGCAAATACATACTGTTGCTATCTTCCCATTTTTGCCACCTAATCCCACTTTACTACGATTTTTAATCTTTTTTTTTTTATTTTTTGCCCTCGACAGATTTTCTAGAAATCATTTCCCTTTCTTTTCAGAGCAAGAACAATGTCAGTTTCCTTTGACAAAGTACAATAAATAAATACATAACAGATTGCACTCTGTGCCCCGCCACTGCTTTACCTAGGGGATCTTCACTTGTGGCAATGGCAAGCGCAATATATGCATTTGAATGGGGAACAGACCCCATTAACATTAACTGGCTTTGCAGTCCAAGAGCACCCTGACACTTGAATGTAAAGCACTCAGACTTTCATTCTCCAGCCAGAGAAATGAAGAAATTTTTCTCATCAATTATATTGCCATGAATTAACTTTCTCACAGCTGCCAATTTCTGTTATGAAAGAACCACATGCAACTTCAAGCGTCTCCATTGCAGTTCTCCACCAGACCAAAACTATTCTGCAAGCTAAGTTTTAAAGTTTGTTTAGGTTTAAATGATTATAATGGTGGGACCCACTTAGTCTGTAACATTATTTATATTTCCAAGAAAATTTAAGGTTTCAGTAAACAGAGTGCTTCCTTCTTCTTGACTGTATATACCTGTGTATGCACATTATACTCCCTCCCATAAGGCTGCGAAAAAAAAAGTCTTGATTTATTGCACAGGAGAAATGCTTGCATTTTACAGCAAATGAAGTGCTAATCCTTTATTTAATAAAAGGGAGGAATAATTTCACTTGCTCCGTTTCCAAATTACATTTTTCATATAATACCCAGGCATCAGCGAACGAAGGTGCTCTACAAGTACCTTGTGTTACAATGGCTTCATGTAACACATTCCCCAAATTATCGCCTCCTAATTAATTTCGCTGTGAAGTATGGAGATTGGAAATGTCAATAATCCATAAACGCTTTCACAAACCACAGCTTAAATTAGATCCTTAAATATGGTATCTATGGATTTGCAAAAATCAAAGCTGTCGTTTTTCATATGTGTTTTTTTTTTTCCCTTAGATTTCCATTCATCTGATAAATTTGTGAAACCTTTCAAACCATTAATTTGGGCTTCCTTAAAATGTCAGTGCTTTTAGTCTGCTTTTTAATACATAATAACTAAATTTAATAGATATTCACTAAAATAATACTAAGGATTATTAATGTTAAAACACCCGTCAGTGTAACTTACAGTCATCAGGACCCAGGAAACCATTAATATACATTAACTCCTGTCCACCAGAGGTTTCTGCGAGATGAAAAAAGTTACGGTTTCCTACAAAATTGCCTTGTGTAATATAGATCAAACTTCAGGTTATTTTGGGAAGAAGCCATCTTTTTGTTAGACATTTCTGTAATGAGTGACAGGCATCAGAGGCCCAAGCCCTCACACAGACTCTCCCTCAAACCTAGGAAACAACAAATGCTTTTCCATGGCCCTGTCCCCTCGAGGCCAATTTTCTAGGAGCTTAAATATTATGACCTCATTTCCTAATTTTAGGTACCAAATCACACAAAAAATTATGCCTTTAAATATTTTGTTAAGGGAAAAAAAAAAAATGAGTCCTGCAGAAAGCCAATGAAACTTTGGAATTCTGAGTTTTGGGGTTAAACAGTAAAATCCCTGCTACGTGCCCAGCCCTGCAAGAGCTGACCCTGTTGTGCAGAGCAGAGATCAGCGAGATGGTTCTCAATCATTTTGCAAACATTTGGATTCCCGAAATTCTGTGAATAATTTCTGTTCTTTCTTTGCCTCTCTCCTCTTGTTATTATTCCAGGTGGCAGTCACAGTGACTGGCTTCTCTGAAGAAGCAGACACTTCATCAGCTTCAGCAGATACTGAATGTGATTGCGCTGCACTTCTAAATGTATTATTCCAAGAGGTAAATATTTTTTGCCTAAGTAAAGATAATTCACTTAAGGTATAATGAGTCGTGAAATATACTGCACTGGGAAAAAAAGAAGCAGCAATTATTGTTATATTCAAAGTTCATCTTGAGAAGAAATATCTAATTTTTTAATGTGTATAAATCTCTTCTGTGATGAGATGTTATGTTTAGAGCACCATTCCAGAGATAAAGCAACCTGAAAAACCAATTCATCCCTGAATTTGTGAAACAAAAAGGTTGTTTATGCTAGTCAAAGTGTTTGTCAGAGCACCGGCCACTGCTCACCACCATCACAAGCAGAAAAATGAGCCGGGCAGACTTCTGCTGTAACCTTACAGGGCCAGTAGCACATCCCCCTGGTGCCACCAGCTTATATAAAAACCAGCAGTGACTTCTTAATTCACTGCAACTCTCTCAACCTGTTGTGCACCAAAATTTTCCTTTTAAATTCATCAATTAAAAAGAAGCAGCAAGATGAGTTAGCACGAGAGGGGAAGTAAGGACCGTACAAGTCCTGTGTGAAATTCAATTATGGCTACAAGTCATTCAGCCAAACTTTCCTTGGCAGTTGGCCTCTTAATGTTTCCAGCACAACAGCAGATGAGTGAGCTGCCATTAAATTACAGCAGAATCAGCCACCTGGACATCATTCTCCCATAATAATAAAAAAAAAAGAGAGAGAGAGAGAAAGGAAAAAAAAAAAAAAAAGGAAGAAAAAAGTGAAAGCACAGATTCAGAAAGGGAGGTAAGGACTGCAGCGCTGACCCTCTGCAGCACTTTTTCTGTAGCTGGCTCCTGCTGCCAATGAAGAGCCTGATGCTGAGCACCCACCAGCCTTTTGCAATACAGCCCTGCGGCTAAGACAAGCGAGGTGGAAATCCAGTCCCTCCAGTGGAGGCGTGAATTAAACCTCATCCAGGTTGTGAGCTCCTTTATAAAAGGGGAGAGAGGCATTACTGTGCATTACTTCCAGCTCCAGGTCTAAAAAGAAAAAAAAAAAAAAAAGAAAGATAGCTGAGCATTTTCCAAGAACATTTATTTAATGGTGCCCCTCTGGAAAAGGTCTGGGCACAAAATGAGTACTGAGATGCTGCTACCCTCCATCAAGAAAGGCTTCTGTGCATGTAGAGGTGGACCAAGAGGTGCTGGCAGCAGGGTTTGATCTTCCAGGGCTGTTGAGTGCAGCTTTCCAGGGCAGGAACCTACATTACACCTAATTCCCAGTGCTGCCAGCTCAGCCCAGGTGCGCTCAGAGACGGGGCACGGAGAGACAGACCAACAGAATGGTTAAAAACCCCACAATGGAACAGCTGTTTGGGAAATAGCTTTGCCTCATAAAATCTAACCCCAGAGAGCTCTTGTAAGCAAGTTTGAGTCTAGGTCTTACTCCCCTTGGTCATTCAGCCCACGTGTAACCAGGTTGAGTAAACGGACCTGGATAACCACCCCACTTCTTCCTCCTCCTGGGATGTCAAATGCACAGAAAGATCACTTGGCAACTAGGTAAATGTAGCTAATTAAGAATAATTATTATTTGCATAGCTCTTTATATCTTCCTTGCCAGATGAATTGTAAACCCTCCTTGCCTGGCTTAAAAGGAACAAAAGCCTGAAGTTCATTAAAGATTTGTCCTCATCCAGGCATGAGATAAATTTGGAATGTCAAGAGCCTGACAGAGCCATCAAGGCAAACACTAGGTGTCTTGCCTTAAGCAATAAGCAGGAAGGGAAAAATGTCTTAGGTGGGGGAACGCTGAATTAAAGCTCTGTGTCTTTTGGTCCGATTTCTCTCCAAAGAGGAATAAACTGTTTGTCATCCTGCCAGCTATGAGACTAGCTATAAAATAATGGATTCCACGGGCCCAAATGAGGCTAATCGTGATTGCCAAGGCATGTCTGTGCTGTGAGAAGCAGAGTGAAATCTGATGCTCTTCAGAGAAAACATTTTTTTGAAAAGCTCTTTGCTCTGCAATAAGCCTTGGCAGTTGTCTCATGTCTTGGAGTATCTACCATATTTCTTGTTTGATTTCAAGGCATATTGCTGACACCGGCTGCTATGGCTGAGTTTCCTTTAATAACGCTTTGGTAGGTAAAACACCGCTTCTTTTTAGCTGTTGAGAAAATGGTAAGGAAGGATTTTGCATCAATTGCCTTTCTGAATGGTCTCCAACTCGATGCTGTACTAAAATGCCCATCAAAATCAGAAAAGGATTTCCGCAAAGCCAAACAACTAACTGACACATTTGTTTTCTCCTCTCTGAATTGGGGGAACACCTACAAAGTAGCTGGAGAGGTGGGATTTTACTGCAACCACTTTGGAGAGCAAGTGAAGAGCAGGGGAAGGAGTCGTTAGACTTCTTCAGGAATTGGTCCTTTGGAACAAGATTTTACAATCTGGTGTAAATTTTAACAACATCTGCTATTTAAAAAAAGAAGAAGAAAAAAAAAGAATCAAGGCGTGATTTCTAGCATTTTTACATTTAAGTAATTAACGCAAATGTGCTGTATGTGTGTGTGCACACATATGTGCACTCATATGTAGAGGAGTGACTTCCAACATTTTAAGATTTAAATAATTAACCTAAACGTGTGTCATACGCACATACGCTCACATGTGTAACACAAAGGTACTGGCATAGCTTACACTTTCAGGCACGTTCCCAAAACACTCTCAAGAAATGATTCTGGAGTAGTCTGACACTTACATCCCATCTACAATCCACTAAAGCAAGTATTGCGGAAAACTGCTTAGGAGTCTTCATTTCATCTTCTCTTTTGCTCTGGCTCTCAGTACTCAATCAAAATCTCAGCTGAGAGGCAGATGTTTCAGAGGAGATCATGCCCTGCTGAATTGTGAAAGGCTCCCATGCCTTTTCCCCAGTTCATGCTCCAGATGTGCTGGGAAGATGGGAGATATTGTGTGCACGCCTATGCAGCGCAAGACAGAGACATAGTTGCCTCCTCAAGACGTACGGACCAGAAGGTAACATTAAGTGTGCTGATTCTGCTGAATGTTAGGGTGTCCTCAGACCCCAGCTGAGCAAATCTCTCTCTGCTGTGCACAAGCATCTTCCTCACCTCTATTTCACTTGTCTCCCTGCCACGCCAAGAACCCATTAATCACTACCTACCAAACAGTGCAGAAAACCCTCACATATTTGCAGACCTGACCGAGGAGCAGAAATGAAGCCAGGAGTCCCTGTGGTGCTCTCGGCAAGGCTGCGGCAAGCCAGCCTGCCACCAGCTGAGGCCGCCACACAAGCGGACCCTTGACAGGTTGGCGCTGGGGTGTATTTACTTAACCAAGCACGCAGGTAAACACATTAAGGAGAGCCGATTGCAACAAATGCGTGCTCTGAGCCCCAGTGTGAATAGAGAGCACTTTACGGGTTTCGGGATTTGGCTCCCCACTGTTTGAATCTGGGACTGAGAAGGATGACATTATATTTTATACTTATTTTTTAATGAATAAGTACTGATATAAAGCAGGGACCTAGCTGGAATGAACTGTCACTTTAAAGGAATGCATCTGAGACCTTTAACTTGCATTGGTATATTCAGTGAAGTAAAAATATTATTCTGCTTGGGAGAACCACAAATTACAGCAATAAAATATATGTGGTGAATACGTAGAAATTTGGTACTATTTGCAATGAACTGAATATTAGGCACCACTAAGACCTATCATTTTCACCATTAATGAAAAAGAGACTATTTTATTTCTAATTTAAAGCATAAGAATTTATGAAGGTTCAGAGAAGTCTTTTGTGTGCTTTTGCAACAGCTTAACTTCTAATATATTATATATTAGAAAATTAGGATCCTTGGGCACTTGCACAATATTTACTGGTGCATGTTATTGGAGCGGTCAGTGTGTGGTGCCCTCTCTCTATTTCATAGCCAATGCAGCATTTTCCCCATGGCATCAATAGATCTTAAAAAAAAAAAAATCTTGCTAGACGAAAAAAAAATTATGTGGCAATGAAACACACTCATTTTGCTATGAGGTAATTCAATAAATCTGTCTACTTTTCTAAGGCTTAGTTTTTATGTAAAACAACACTTATTTATCTTGCTAACTTCAAAATGGAAAAAGAATTAAGGGCGAGGTTCAGTTTTCAGTCCAGCTTTTAGTAATGTGAAAATAGGAAACAGGGCTAAGAGGGACCCTGTAGAGGTCTAGGGGACAGAGCCAGATGCAAAGGCTATGCTTGCTTCACATAAACAATCTCTCACTTGAAATATCTTTCGGACAATTTAGAAGAGGCAAAATTGCAAGAATCGAATGGTCATGTTGCTAGAGGTTCCCAGAGGGACATCGATGGGGTCATGCTGATATGGTGGCGCAGAGGACTTGGCCCTTCCCTTTCATTGCGTGCCGTTCTCTTCTGTGTTCAGGAGGCCTCATCTAACAGATCTGATTGGGAGTGTGCTGTGGCCTGAGCCCATGAACCACTCAAGCATAGCTTACAGCATCTCTTGGGAGAGGCTTTTGAAGATTCAGCTTCCCACCAAATTACTAAATAACCTTGGGGGTGGGAGGGAAGGGCTTTTGAGAAGAGTTGGACTAAAAATAAGGACAATTAGGTGACCTAAGGCTGGTGAGAAGAGGCCGCACCAGGCTAGAATTTGAAGTGAAACAGTTTAAGAAGCATCACCATTAAGACTGGTATGGAAACACAACCTAGAGACCACCCAACAACATACATCTCAACTAGTAGCCACCACAGCTCATTGCTAACCCAGCCTGCTTTTTCCATGTTCACCTCTCAGAGAGAGGCAGCAGTTTCGGATGACCAGCAAAACACCAACATGATAATAACACGTGTTCATGGCAGTGACAGCACATTATAAAATTCAGATCAAACTTAGGCACAACCGAACAAACGTTCAACTGTTTGGCCTCAACAGGCTTATGAAACCCTAGGATGCTGCGCATCTCCATCACAACTTGAAGGCAAGAGCAGTGCCTTGAGTGAGGGGTTGTGGGTAGCCCATCCTACTGCTAGAAAGAGCTCATGTGACATGATACCTCACAAGTGCATACTTCTTTAAAAATTTAAACAACTTTCAGTGCATTACTGTGTTCTCATTGAGCTAATGCACAAAACAGGATAAACAAGATGAAAGTCCCCATGATGCTCTACCTGGGTTGACTGAGGTGGAATGCCTGATCTTTAGCTCTAAAGACATTAGCCTAAATTAGGAGAAGACCAACCCATTTTTAAAAAAGGGCTCTGATTTAAAGAGAGCAGGTACTCAGCAGTTTCAGAAAGATGACAGCCCATATCTTGGTTCAACACCAATGTTCTTAATAATAGCAGATTGTGTGTGTGACCTGAGACATGGAGAAAGGATGGAACTGTACATATTACTTTGGCTGAGAGACTGCCCTTCTCTGAAAGCTAAAGGAGGGGGTGCCGGGGGCTCTCGGCAGCTGGTGCTGCCTGTTCTGGTGTCACACTCAAACAGGGGAAGGAAAAAAGGTAGATGGATGGGACGGCTCCAGCACTGCATACTTGCAGGCAGCTGGGAGACACAGCTGACATGGGGGTGGGGGAGGAGGAGGAAGCAGCAGCAGGGCCATCCTGCCCTTTGGTGTGCACCAAGGTTTTGATGACCCTGGGCCAGGCTCCCAGCAAAGGAGCCCACGGTTGGGCTGCAGCATCCAGGCTGGTCCAGCTCACAGACTAGGACCTTTTTTGTGATTCCTGATTTCAATCAGCAGAACACAGGCCCTTGAAACATGCCACTGGAAAGGAATACAAAATAGGCACAGAAATGCCACTTCACATGGCATTTCAGGGCACATCAGAACAAAGAAAAGCCGTCCCCAGCCCTGCAAAAATCCTCAAATCCCTCTTGCGTGAAGGGACATCCAGAAAAGCCCATGCTTTCTTGTCCTCTCCTTATGTGACCACACATCCATCTCTTCCAGCCAGCATTTCTGCCGCTTTCACTCCCACAGCTGTGCAGAAAAGACAGTATTCCTCACGACAGCTGCAAAATCTATACGTAAAGACAGATCTGATTGATTTACAGGAACCCCCACTGCTGAGCCAAGCTGCTAAGCAGTTCATAACCCCAGCAGATGCCTCTGTTTTTAAACCATGGTGAACCTTCTGGGCAAGGCTACAGCGTTGCTCTTGTTGTGGCCAATGGGCAAGAAATGCAAGCTGGAAGCAGCCCGCTTTGCTGACCTCCAGATCTTTTAGTGGACCTCTCTGACAGTTTGCAAAACACACCTTCGACTGATGGCTTCAGGACACTCCGTTCAATGCAAAGAGTAGATATTGCACTGCTACTCCCTCCAAACTGCACCTGAGCAAGTAACATCCCCATTTTACAGGTACGGGAGCCAACAGAAATGCCAACACCCTGAAACCCTGGCAGAGCAAGGATCAGTGACCTGGCACAGCTGGCCAGGTATTTAATTCACTGTCCATTAGCTTACAGCAATTCTCAGTTCACAAACTCTCTAGGAATATTATTACTCCAGTTTTCAGGATGGCAAAAAGGAAAAAACCCAGGGATTTTACAGTTTGCTCCAAGTCATGCAACAAAGTCAGAGGAAAACTGGACCAGGTGCTCGTGGCACAAGCTGTAGTGAATGAAGTGAAATGAAACTGTGTTTGACATATGCACAGCCGTGCATGAACGCAAGAACAGGAGAAATATGTTCAATGAAAAACTGAGATGACAAGTCTGGTACGTCAGAGCTTTTCAGAGATCTGGATGTCCCACAATAAACTTCCATTTGCTAAACATGTCTCATTCCTTCCTGAAGTGTAAGTGGAACCAGGAGAAAGCATCCACAGTACAAATAGCAAAAGCACATTAAAAACTCCTCTTATTCTCTCTATATGTTTTTTGGGGGGAGTGGGGACTGTAAGAGAAGTATGTGTAAGTTTAAAAAAAAAAAAACCAACACCTAAATAGGTATTTTAAAATTATCTGTAATTTCCATCCAAAGCCACATGCCACTTTGGATCGGAATTGCAATTTTAAGTTCTTCTCAGAAAAATTATTTCACTGCTTACAATTCTGGTCATCTCTGACTGTATCACAACCAAATACACAGAGAAAGTACCAGCCAAAAAGAACAAGGCTTGTTTTCCTAAAGAAAGGGATGAAACAATCACTTCATAACTCACATTCACAGGAAAAAAAATACTAATTTTAAAACTATATACATATTCTCAATTTGTCATGCTGATTCTCTTAAGCAAAGGCCTTCAGAAATAAAAAGCCTTTTGTTTATACTTGCTCAAAGTTAGAAAAATAATACGAACACTACATGAAATGTAAAAAAAATCCCTAAAACATTGGGGTTTGCCATGAAGAGAGCTGGCTTTTTCATGGACGTACCTTGTTTTGTTCCTCTTAATCCTATTTTAAACACAAGCCTCACAGATGTTGCGAAACTGCTTCTCTGAACGCTCCTGTTATGCATGCTGGGATTCAAAACTTAGTCAAAATTGTGGATCAACAAGGCAACAACAGCATTTCCACTGTGGATATGACTGCCATGATGGCAAAGATACCAGGTGAGGAACTGTCCTGTTATTTTTGATGGTACTTATCGTATAGCAATATCCCAGGGTCAAAGCAGAAATAGGCAGCGGTCCACTGCTAAGGTGAGAAAAGACTGCTCTCCCAATAGCTTGCAAGCTAAGCAAACAAAATAGTCAGGGTTAATTAAAGATTGATTAAGATTCCCATTTGGGAACAGTGCCAGGTAAGTATTACCTGCTTCGCCCAAGGTTGCCCGAGGAAGCTGTGGCAGAGCTGGGAAATGGTGCCAAATCTGGATTCCAGCGCTTTAACCATAGTCCAAAATAATATATGAAAACCTGCAAGCGTAAGGAGCGAACACAGATGCTTTCTTCAAGGGACGACGACTGCAAATGCAGCTGTTGGCATCCTTCCAGTGTGCTGCGTGCAGCCTGGCAAGGACACCTTGCCCGGGTCTTTTTAAGGGTGGTTGTGGGATCACAGCATGGTGGCCTCCCTTTAGAGAGATACCAAGCAGGTATAAGAGACAATTTTTCTGTTCCTCTAGTCCCACAGGGTCAATGTTGTGAACTCCTGTGGATCACGTTTGCTCAGGAGAGAGGATGCAGTGGTCGGATTTGGACATTGATGTCTTTTCAATGAACTCAGAGCTATTTTCTCTCAGTCTTGCTACCTGCCTGGATGCCTGTCAGCTGCTGCAGAGTGTGGTTGAGAGTGGGGAGATCCAGACCATGTCTGGTCATGGGGAGATCTGCTCGAAGGAACTGAGAAGGTTTGTTACCTTACAGCATTGTTTCCAGGT
Organism: Fregata magnificens; assembly: GCA_013389945.1. NCBI lineage: Eukaryota > Metazoa > Chordata > Aves > Suliformes > Fregatidae > Fregata > Fregata magnificens. The sequence continues at coordinate 434,715 of WAAD01020014.1, read as the reverse complement.
GTTGGCTTGCCAACTGGCCAAGCACTTCCTAGTGACAGCCTCCCCACAGATCCAACTCTACAGCTGGATTCGTTGAGCAGCAGGAGGGAGAAAAGCCTGTAAGAAATGCTCCTCTGTCTTCCTGAGCTCGTCAAAAGCCTGTTTCTCTTCCTCTGCGAGCTGGGCCTGGCCTCAGCCATTACAAGGTTAAACTCCCAGAATAGGCTGCACTTTGGAAAGCCACCAAGAGATTAAAGCTGGTGCACAACACAGCTGCTCCTGTTTTACACAAGTCAGCTCCCAAGAGGAAAGGCCATGGTCTGTGCTCTGGACAAAGTGCCAATTGCCTTCTGGATGCACTTCAACCCACCGTGATGCTGGCAAAGGCTCAGAAGCAGCTCCCCCCAGCAGCCCATTGTCAGGGCAGCTGTCTTTGCATGAACCTGCTGGCAGGGCCCATCCCAGGAGTGGGCATGGCCAAGGAGGTGACAACCATCATCTCCAGGAGCCAAAGCTGCTGGGATGCCACCAGCATGGTTACCACTGGTGAATGAGGTCTGAGGCAGCTGGGGATGGGAACAGGGATGCTGTTTAATGAGCACCAAACACAGGGAAACAACATGGGGTTGGAGCTACAGCCCCTTTGGCAAATGGTCCAGGGGTGCCACCATCCTTCCCACCTCTAACAACAGAGCATCAGGGCATATGGTGCTCTCACTGATGCTCTTTTTCCCCCATTCCTGATGTCTGCACAGCAGAAGGCTCTTAGGTTGCAAGGTGAAGTCAAACTGGAAGTGGCTTTGCATGTACACACATGCCGTAGAGCTACACTAGACTGATGGATGCCAATTTGGTCATGGGGAAGAGCTGCACCAGTTTGCAGCGGCTCTGGATACAGGCCTTACTGTTTTCTTTCCTAGCAATGGCAGAGGAGGCCAAGGATAACCAAGATGCCACCTTCAAAAAGCACAGACCAGAACTATAAGAAAGTGGAAAACACGACAGCAAGAGCTGGAGTTCAGGATCACTGTGAGACCACGTAGGGGTGGCATTCACAGCAGGGGAGAGCAAAATGAGATCTTTAAGCGCTTCAGGAAAATAAATTTCAAGATAGACAGGTACCAGTGGGGCGCAGCCAGTTAGGCCCTCTGTTATGTTCTCAGCTCTGCTTGGCCATGACTGCAAGGGTAGTCTAATGCAGTGACGTGTGTGACATGCACACAACGGCTTGGGAGTCATAGGACCTTCAACTCTGAACTTGCCTATTATAACAGCAGGAATCTGCCTATTAGATTATACAAAAAGTCATTTGGTGTATGCATGCTATGAGGACCGAGATGAAAGGAAACGCCAACCCCTCCCCCCTGCCCCGAGAGACAGTATGAGATACAGTTCCTTCCAGGAAAGGGTTAAGCAGCTCTGCAAAGCACATCTTGCTACCCCTGCTGGCAGGGAGGATAAATGGAGAGCACTTGGTGTGCAGAGAGGACTTCAACTCTGAACAGTGCAGTCCTTGGGGAGGAGCCCTAGGAGCGGCTCAGCACGCTATTTTTTGTTGCTTTCTTTGTTAATAAATCTAAAGGGGACTTTGGGCTTTGCATGCAACACAGACTTTATTTATAGAGCAGGTCAGGGAAGGCTCACAAAGTCGATAGTGGAAAATGGCAGTGCTGTACACAGTATTATCACGCCAGGGACCTGAGTGTGCAGAATGTGGAGCTTGTGGACTATAGTCAGAATTTTTGCTTTGTCTTCCAACGTTTAGCCATGCTATGTTTGCTTGACCTGCCTTGAGATCAGCCCCAGTATGTATGTCCTACAAACAGGAGAAAACATTTGCTTAGTTTCTGCTTATAGTAGCAACGTATGGACTATATTGACTAGAATTTGTACACATTTTATTTGAAAAAAAGTTTATTTGTGACTGGGTTGGTGAGGCACAAGAGATTTTGGTGCTTAAAGCACTTATGTTTTCTCACAAAACTTCCATTCACGTGTTGTGAATTCCACTGGGTGCCTGATCGTCTTAAGTGTTAGACCTACAAAACATATAAAATGCCTGAGTACAAAATTTAGATCCATAAAACCTGTGCGTCTGCCTCCAGAACTTGGGCCCCTAAATTCTCCTGTGCATGTCAGCTTCCTCCGACATATTTTCTGGAAGTGTCTGTTTCTGGGCATATCAAGATCTCACTATATTTTAACAGTGCTAAGCAATTTGAGGGTTTATTTCAATTTTATTTCAAACATATGAGACTATGTTTCACAACAGGAAAACTGGGACAGAAAATAGCGGCCAACAAGTTAGGGCATAACTGGGTTTCCTTCTGGACCATCAGGATTCATCCAAGTCATACAGAGCGTTTGCAATTATGACCTTCTCTGGCAATTACAGCTTCACTTCCCTGTTAAAATGTTTTATCCAGCAATGGTTTCGCAGCTCCATGAAGCATTCCTGATTAGATTTTCAACACTGTTATATATGAGGTCTCTTGTACAGAACAGTTTCCACACAGAGAATGTGAGAATCGCCATTCAGCAGTTTTCAGTGCACGTTTTGAAGGAAAATCGAAAGAGAAAAAACTTATTTTATAAAAAAGTAATTTTAAAGTGCTTGAAAATTCTTTAAAAACAAGTTTTTTTTTTTTTTCCCACATGTGTAATTAAGCAAACGTGTATAAATGAATCTTTGTTAAAAGTAAAAAATTAACAACTAGCACCACACACATTCAGGAACTGTAAGAAAAAAGCACCATCATAGGCTATTGTCCTGCAGTTTTAGGGCAAACAGAGGAGGAGCAGAGAGAGTTTTCAACTTGTGCAAGATTAATTCAACATATTAGAGTTGGAGATGGGAAAGATGGGTGGGATATCTAACAGTCTGTAAAAAAACGTCAGTTCATGTCAAAGTCCTGTACTAGACATTTTAAAGAGAGAAGGGGTTAGAGGAGAGGAAAGAGACACATTATCACTAAACTAATTTAAATAGGAAGCATGTTGAGTACACCTATTAGTTTTTCTAAAAGTAATATCCAGCAGATGGAGGAATGGAGAGGAACGTCTCATAGCTATGGAATAGAAATGCAGTCTGTAGCACCAACGTCACACTGTAAGGCCAAGACTCTTGTTCCCTTCCAGATGATAGAAATCCAACACAAGGAAGTCAGGGCATTAGCAAGAGCAAAACAGGAACAATGAAAAACCCTGCATGTCTTGTCCTCCCTACACCTCACACTGCAGCACTCCCAACTGAAGTATAAAACATCTAGATGCAACTGGTCCAAACCATCTCCATAATCATGGAGAGCTTGCCTTCCCCTAGGATGCTATATGGCAAGCCATGACATCCCTTGAAGCAGGATCATCAGTATTGGTGAGTTCAATGCTTTGCAAGGAACCCAAAAGGAAGTGAAAGAAATGATGGGACACACACAAACGGCAATCAGATCCTATTTGGTTACTCTATTTCTATGTCTTTCAGCTGATATAATTCCAATTCTTTAAAAGCAATTTACTGTGAGAAGTTCGGAACAGCTTACATCTTCTACACTTACCATCAAAGGTGCACGGGCCTGCAATCAATAGGCTTTTTATTATTTTATTTGTTCAATTTGCTTAAAGACAATGAAATCCTAACATCAATACATTTGGTAGAATTCTACCCCAAATAAATAGACACAAGATTTGTAAATGTTGTTCCATTAGCAGTGAAAAAGCCAAGGATTAGCTCTTCTGGATAAAAAGAGAAAGTCCAAAAATTCTAAATAATGATGACCACACTAAATGGAAGAAGATTATTTTTTTATCTATTATTTCACTCGCAAACTTCACCTGCCAAGCTTGCTTTTTTTCTCACTCATCTTTTTACAATTACGCAGTCACCTGAGCAGCCAGGAATAGCGCAGGCAGTACGCAGTGTCCACTGCAAAGCACCTTTAGCAGGATAACCATCAAACAAGGCTGCATTAATCATCTCTTGCGGACTAAGCCTTATGGAGACATGATAGGGTTTTTAAAAACACTTAACTACTTCTGCCCAAAACATTTGGAGCTTTTAGTTCAATTGCATGCTGCAGGTACACACAACAGAGTATTAATATTTCCAGCAATTCCTTGGTATCAATTTTTTAAGTCCAGGTCAATTAGGTTTGGGGTCTGGCGGACCATGAAGTTGGAAAAGCTCTTCCACTAGGTACTGAACTACTAAGGAAGCTTTGCCTCTGCACAAGCATGACAGATCAAGCATCCTCCTGAGAAACTAAAACAAATTCTGTTTAGATTTAAGCTAAAAGGATGGCTCAAAGGTTGAAGCAGCAGTGCTGAAATTCTGTTTTCCACTCCATCCCCATTTCAAGGCAGGCAAAAGCCTGCCCAAACAGCTCAACAGGAGCATCCACTGGTCCAAAATTCAGGCCCACATATTGCACTCTTTCCCAACTAGAAAGACAAGTGAGTAAAGCCAGAGTTTTCTTTGCACGTTGCCCAGAACATCACCCAGTTTGCCATGCTTTTTTACAAAGTGGCCACATATCACCACAGAAATGTCTCTGCTGCAGCACTAGGTGAAGAGAGACATCAGGTTGCTGCTACATTTTAATTAACGTGTGAAAGAATTTCTGTTTTTTTCAAATAAAATGTGTTTTAGAGCAAGAGATATTTGCATATTCATTTATTTAAATGAAACTAACAAGCCACGTACATAATAAAACCTAAAATCAAAGGAAAAAACCCTGTAACATTCATTTTCTCTTGGCTACCTCCAATTCAACGTTTTCTGTAGCACATGGTTCTTTGGAGCTTTAATGCCTATGCTTTTATAGACCAAAACCAATCATTGCTATTTCACTTGAAAGAAAACCTGCAGGCTGTGAAAAGAAGGCTCTAATTGACTTATTTTGTTTTATGAAAAACTATGTCCCCAAATTCTTTATGCAATAAATTGAATTTTCAAACTGATGTTTATCATATGAGCAATTGTTTCCAGAATGAATTTTTAAAACAGTGATACTGGACAGACCTCTCGGGTAAAGAGCTTGCCTGATATTTTTAAAACTAATGGTTGCAGTAAAAATGTTGGTCTGAAGAGGAAGTAACAATTTTGGCTTCTACTGCTAATTTCATAGGTTTCAAAATTGTATTAGGACATTCATGTATGGCCAGCATTAATCAAGAGTCATATAGCTGTAGGTCAGAGCAATTATGTGTATTTAGAAGCAAGTCCATCATTTCTGCGTATGATTTTTCTTTGTAGGTTAAGAATAGTTTTACAGTGAATTTATACTGTTAGTCTCCAATAAAAGTGTATTTCTCCTTATTGTTAGACCCATTACACATACACAATTCATTCTGGGAACTTCTGAAATTTAGCACGGAAGGCTGTATTTAGAAACAGAAGTTGTTCTCAGTTTGATGCCTTCTTACTGATCATTAACTACCACACAGCTGGCAATGAAATCAACCCCCCAATTGTCTTTTAAATGCAATAAACACATAACTGGGTCATATTATTGCTGTGAATCATCTTTAGCCACTTTTACATCATGTAATTTAATATCCATTTGTAGAAGAGCTGACACTACCACTCTTTTCTTGTTCAATATTGGAAAATTTAATTGGCTACCTATTTAACTTCAGGCAAACAGTGATATAAAGCAGACAAACTCTCGCCTCTTGACCCTATTGATTGACCAAAGTAGAACACACCGTTGGTACCACAAAAGCCATGTGAGCATTAAGTTAGGATAATTCTGCATTCCTGTAAGTGAACAGATTTTGGGATTCTCTGCTAGCATGATGAGAAAAACTTACCAAAAAAAAAAAAAAAAAGAGTCTGAGTTGACCAATTAATAGTAAATCCAATGCTCTACAAGCCAATATCCTCCCAGAGCCTCATCTTCCAGGAGAGCCTGTGCTCCCGAAAGGCAAGCTCGACTGCAAAGAACAGCATTTGGATTTAAGAGGCTGAAGCTTGTAAAGCCACAGTCACAGCTGTGCAGGTATATTTACGATAGAGTAAGCGAGAATGCAAGAAATGAAGTGGAAAGAGACTAGAAGGGGATAGGAAAGGTGAATTTTCAATAAAACCTCCCTGAATTCAGGCAGAGGGAAAGGAAAGTGATAAATAATCTCTGTGCAGATAGCTCACATCTCTATACTGTTTAATGGTATTCATACACCTAATTTCCACGGACTCTCATATCATGAGAAAGACAGCAAATCTTGGGTACCTGGGGCTCCTTCCCACACATCCTGATTTGCAATGAGTCTGTCAGCCTGCTCAGATTTATGCAGTCTGCAAACTGCATGGCAAAGATAACCGACTTCACATTAAAAGCAGTAGCTCAGTGTTGGACCAAAAGTGTCACAGGGAGGATGAACACAAGTGGGAAAGAAGAAGGAGAAAGATGCATCTCTTGTGCATCTTCACGCAGCAAGATTTGGGTAGCAGGAGGTGCACCTCTTACCAAGGTGGCCATCAGTATCTAAGTCTGCCTCTTTCTTGCCCTGAGGTCTAGGGAAAACAAATCTTTTAGGCCTTGTATGACTCGCACCACACTCCTGCAGAGGATCAGGGAGGACCTGTACAGCATCGAATCCCACCACAAAAAATAGGCTTTTACATTGGAAACTCTCTACAACCAGATCTGACCAACAGCATGATACAAGGAGTTTGTCCCACTGTTAGCAAAGAGCACTGCAGAATTCCTCTAATTTAGTCTGATAAAAGTGAAATAAAATGGATTTTTTCCCATTAAAATAAATATTAGAAGTAGCACTTAAGAAACTTCTTGGTTAACTTTACAGCTTTGTTTTGATTTATTTATTTTCTTTGCCTGAAGAGAGGGCTGTGTAAATGCTGTACTGTTAAGGGAAAGAAGTCCAAACTTTACATAAGGGCTTTTTGCCCAGTGTCTCTTGGCATGCTTCCTTGGGTTTTAGATTGCTTTGTATGGTGAAGCATTACAGAATAAGATAACACTGTGTTATCTAGGCACTAAGGAAGGGCTTTGCGCTAAAGAAATTGAGCCAAAATTTCTTTTCAAGGAGAGCAGAGAGTGCATTTGAATAAGCACTAAATTCAGCAGGGGAATAACTAATATGATTGGTTTTAAAGACACAGAAATTAATATTTTGCTTTGTTATGAATGTTAAATGTGAATTTTAAAAGGCCAGAGGAAGAACATACATGCTTTCTACTTCCAGTTTCAGCCAAGACGCTGTGGCAATTTTATAAATCAGAAAGTAAGCAAATGATTGTGATTTTATTTTTGAACAGCTACTATCACAAAATACCTTTGGCTCATTTGTTCCAGCAATATGTGCCTTAATGATGTATTTTGCATCATAGCCAGCAAATGTTTTTGCAGCATATTTTGTAAAAGCAATGAAGATTTTTAACAGCCTGTTCCCCACCAAATTAAGCACCGATCCTGCAGACACTTACACAGTTTATTTGTTTCCAGATAAGGCATGTGCATAGACTTTTATGTCTGCAATAAAAATAGGCACACGCTCAGAGAATGTAGTCTCCAAGATTGTTGGTCCAGTTTCTGAGGACTGCTGGGCTGCAGTCATCTGGATGCAAATGAATTACAGCAGCACTGTCATCTGGATTGCTCTTCAAGAGCCAGGCTTTTATTCTGCAACAACCTTTCACCTGCTGTATTTAGAGCAATTGTTTTATTTTTAAAAGAAAGCAATGCAACATGTAGATTGAAAGGAAAACTGGATTACTGAAGAAATACACAATATTTTCTGCAAAGCACCCATCAACGTCATCATGATACACCTTGATCTTAGGTTACCAGCTGGGCCCTTGCAGTAACATTGTACAAACTTCTTGAAACTTCAGGTAAGAAGTTTTGCAGAACTTCCCCATCCCAAGGCCCCTCGGGAAAGTCTGATCAATACTTCTGCTGCAAACACAAATTTCACCCTTGCCCAGACAGGTGCAACTCCCACCAAGCTGAGAAAAAGCAGGATCCTCTTACACCAGAATTGATGTTTGCTCACAGTTTTCCATCATACAGTGTTTCATGGTCTTCATTTTCGGGTTATTAAAATAGGATGTTATCCAACAAGTGGAGGGGAAGAAGGGGTCAGGGAGCTGGTTCCCGTCTCAGAAGTGGCAGCTAAAGCTGCTGAGCAACATGTGTTTCTCATTTGAAACATATCACTCATTCTTAAAAACAATAATACATACCATATGTTGCAGCCATTCATAATTGATAAGATTTGGGCTGAGTTTGCCTGTGAAAACCCATTTCAACATGAGTATCGACACGCAGATGAAGAAGTGTTGCAAAGCAATTCGTTGGAGCTTTCGTTGCCATACATTATAGCCAATGATGGCCAACGGTCTCCGGGCACGCACATGGCGCTCTGGAAGCCCCATTTATCAAGTCATTGCAAAGCATCAGCATCTTCCTGTGGCAAAAATAGTTTAATAATTTGGCACCATTTCCCTCAAACAGTTAATAAACAAATTGCTAGATGTTTGTGCGACTGTGCAGAGCAGTTGACTGTGTCAACAGAGCTCTTAAAATGCAAGGATACACAAGGCATATCTTAGAAGAGAACAGAACAGAATAGAACAGAACAGAATAGAATAGAATAGAATATTTTCAGTTGGAAGGGACCTACAAGGATCATCTAGTCCAACTGCGCAACCACTTCAGGGCTGACCAAAAGTTAAAGCATGTTATTAAGGGCATTGTCCAAATGCCTCTTAAACTCTGACAGTCTGGGGGCATTGACCACCTCTCTAGGAAGCCTGTTCCAGTGTTTGACCACCCTCTTGGTAAAGAAATGCTTCCTAATGTCCAGTCTAAACCTCCCCTAGTGCATCTTTGAACCGTTCCCACGCGTGCTATCACTGCATACCAGTGAGAAGAGATCAGCACCTCCCTCTCCACTTCCCCTCCTCAGGAGGCTGTACAGAGCAATGAGGTCGCCCCTCAGCCTCCTTTTCTCCAAACTAGACAAACCCAAAGTCCTTAGCCACTCCTTATATGACATGACTTCCAGCCCTTTCAGCAGCTTTGTTGCCCTCCTCTGGACACATTCGAATACCTTAACATCCTTCTTGAATTGTAGGGCCCAGAACTGCACACAGTATTCAAGGTAAGGCTGCACCAACGCTGTGGGATGATCACCTCTTTTGACCAGCTGGTTATACTGTGTTTGCTGTACCCCAGGATGCGGTTTGGCCTCTTGGCTGCCAGGGCATGCTGCTGACTCCTATTGAGCCTGCTGTCAACCAGCACTCCCACATCCCTTTCTGCAGGGCTGCTCTCCAGCCACTCCTCTCCCAGTTTATACTTGTGCCTGGCCTTACTCTGTCCCACATAAAGAATCGGGCAGTTATTCTTGTCAAATTTCATCCCATTAATCATTGCCCAACGCTCCAATCTATCTAGATCCCTCTGCAAGGCCTCTTGTCCCTCAAGAGACTTGGCAGCACCTCCCAGTTTGGTATCAACAGCAAACTTGCTAATAGTGCATTCAACTCCTGCATCCAGATCGTTGATAAATATATTGAACAGAACTGGCCCTAGAATTGAGCCCTGAGGAACAGCGCTAGTGACCAGTCGCCAGACAGACGTAGCCCCATTCACTACAACCCTTTGAGCCCTGCCTTTCAGCCAGTTCTTCACCCAGTGCACCGTGAACCTGCTCATCTCACAGTTGGACAGAAGGATGCTGTGAGGGACAGTATCAAAAGCCTTACTAAAGTCCAGAAAAACTACATCCATCGCCTTCCCTTCATCCACTTTCACTTTGTGAACCCATTTTGACTGTGCCTGGTGATTGCATTATTCTTTAAAAGTCTTTCACTAGTACCCAGTATAATCTTCTCCATAATTTTTCCAGGAACTGAGGCTAGACTAACAGGTCTGTAGTTCCCTGGGTCTTCCCTCACGCCCTTTTTGTAGATTGGAATAACATTGGCTAGCTTCCAGTCAGCGGGGGCATCCCCAGACTCCCAAGACCTTTGGTAGATGATTGAGAGGGGTTCTGCCATAGCATCTGCTAGCTCCTTCAGTACTCTGGGATGAATCCCATCAGGCCCCATGGACTTGTGAACATTCAGCTGATATAGCCTGTCCCTTAGAATTTCAGTATCCATGAAAGGAAAGTCACTGTTCCCACACTCGTGGTCCTCCGACTCAGGGGACTGGGTAGCCCAAGGTCTATCAGTATTATTAAAGACTGAGGCAAAAAAAGCATTGAATGCCTCCACTTTTTCTTCATCCCCATCTGTCAGGGGACCATCTTCAACAAGCATTGGTCCAATGTTTTCTTTAGACCTCCTCTTTCTATTAACGTACTTAAAAAAGCCCTTCTTGTTATCTGACACAACACTGGCAAGTTTCAACTCTAATTGAGCTTTGGTTTTTCATGTCTTCTTCCTGCATATCTGAACCACAGCTCTGTAATCTTCCTTGTATGAAGGAAAAATCTGAATGATTGTTTTGTATACTCTAGAACTGATTTGAGACTTTGATAGCCATTTAATTTTGTCTGAGAGGAGACAGCAGGACGAAGCAGTCCTCTCTGAGAAAGAAATGCCTTTTCTTTGCACCAGAAATCTCTCTCCCTATTATCATCACTGCACCACAGGTTTCTCCACTCACAAATCTGAAGGCCCAGACTCACTCTGTTTAATAACCAAGGCTGCACTAATTTTAATACTGCCCAATTTTACTCTGTGCATCCAAATCCCCTCCAAGTCAACAAGAAAACTCCCAGGTATTTCCGTGGGTTCTCATCAAAAGCATGTGCTCAAAGACAACTACTACACCTTTATTAAGCCTGTTTAAAAAAACAAACAAACAACAAAAACCCAGGAAAAAACCCTCCAAAACTTAAGACATTAATTTAACTTAAACATGACAATTGAACCAGGACATATTTTTAATGGATTCTATTTGAAACACTGACTTTTTGTTTTCAAAGTACCAGCCGCAGAATGTAGATTTGTCACTTTATGATAATTACTAATATCCTCCCCCACCAGAGTCATCTGGAACATATTTAATTATTGACTTCATTGAAAATGTACATGGCACATGCTTACTCTTCTGAGCAAGTCTTTAAATGGACAAAGGCCTATTTGTTCCTTCTTCGAAAATCCAGCCTCAGCACATAAAGTGACCCCCAAATTAGGCTTCTGTTATTTGCGTATAGCATGTATAAAATGTAAACATGCAAGCTGACATTAATCAAGCATTTAAGCACAGGCCTAGGTATAAGCGTCCCAGCAGTCTCAGTGGGAAAAACTCTGGTGAAACCAGGGATACAACTGTGCCTCATACAAATATTCACATGGTAAATTTATTCCTGCGTTACAACTCGTGCCTCTGCATCTCATCTCCTAGTCCGCATCAAAGCTGACTCGGGTGTGCCTTTATGTACTGCAGGCACTCCCCGCACACACACTTCGCCATGTCAAACCTGTGGCAGTACTTGGATACCACCATATTTTCCCTGCTACATTTTAATAGCTGATGCCTCCATATTTTCAGCTCTATCCTAAATATTGACTAACAGTCTTTCCTTTTTCAGGCACTGCCAACCCAAGTATAAATACCCAAAGCAGCAACAGGATACAAATGCAATTTTACTTGAAGCAGGACTAATTTCAGCCTATGCTAAGAGAAGGACCACCAGTAGTGATACAGTGTAATTTTATACTGAAGAGAGCCACTAGCCACTCCTTTCTGCTCTCCCAAGTGAGGCTAGAATATCAAAGTCATTTATCTTACAATTTCAATGTTTTATGCCCAGTCTTACCAATAAAAAAATATCTCCAACATCACCTATGCATTGTTTCCTGATTTTTCTTCTCCCTAGGGTCAAATTTTCAAGCCCAAGTCTGCATTTACTACATGGACTTTACATTCCCCTCATCCCTTCAGTTTTGCTGCAGAAATGTGGAACTGTCTTTTAAGGTCGCATTCAGAATAGCACTTAAATGCACGATTTGGTGCTTTAAACAGTAACATAGGTGGAATTACTCCGGAGTGTTTCATATACACACATTAAAGGCAGATTTCCAGGGGAGCTTAGCTTTCATTAGGGCACCTAAATATAATGGGCTCATTTTCAAAATCCCACAGATCGCAATAGCTCCTGTTCTGTTTAGCAGAACCATTATTTTGCAAATCTGAATATCTGAGGTTTTGGAAGCTTTCAGGTGCGTAGGTGTGTGTTTGTGTGGTCCCACAAGCTTTGCAAGAGCTTAAATTGAAAAATGTGTGATTATTAGTTTTTAAAGCAAAAAGGACAAAGGCCCAACACTGCCTCTCCTAGGATAAAAACAAAGGACTCAGCTGGATTGCACAGCAATGCGCTAGCCCCAGCCTCTGTTGAACTAGCATGTGCTCTCCAGCAAAGGACAAGACAATAGTTTCACTCATAGACACCGTTCAACCCACACAAGAGAGAAAAAAACCAGAGAGTTAATGAGGTGCTGCTAAATAATACCTTCACAGAAGCAGAGAGAGAAACCAGGTAGATGTCATCTGCAAGGTAAATTAAAATTATACTTCTCCGAGGATTATCAGTGAAAATTGAGATCTGGAAGGGAATTTGCTTTTGATATTGGAAGAGATAAACACCCAATGTAAATCCTTTTATGTGGGCCTGTAGAGCGGAACAGAGAAATTAAAGATAAATGAGATTAAGGCATTTTTTAAAACTACGTTAGACCTATTTAAGCTACCCATGGAGGGGAAAAAGACTTTGGAGATTAGTTTAGACCCTCAGCAATACATTCATCTGGGAAATCAATTGGAATAAATCTTTTCTAATCTGAATTGGTTGTCGCCCACCCCCCTGCCAAAAGCCAGACACACTCCAGAAAACCCTTAAGAATATTTCTGCATAGCCTGGCAATCAGCCTGGGCAAATGACATGCCATGTGATTTTTTTGGTGAGGTTTGGGATAGGAAACCTGTAGTCATAAGTGGATTTTTTTTCTTTTTTTTTTTTTTTTTTTTTTTTTTCAAAAGGATGCCCTGGGGAGGGTCCCTTTGCCTTAGCCTCCCACAAATCCTCCTCCCATTTAATTCCTCTTGGAAACAGAGACAGAAGCTAACCAAAATCAAATGCTATGCAGTCTGTGTTTCTGTCTCCTTTGCCAGAGTTTGAGGTACATACAATAACTGCGGTTTCATGCAGGCCTATATTGTTATTAAAAGTCGACTGGAAATGTTGTTAGCAAGGAAAGCGGAGGAAATGAGTAAAAAAGTAACACATTCAGATGCATTTGGCTCTCTTCCTGGGAGCCCTTTTAATATAAAGAAACTCAAAGTTGTATTTTTAGATCTGGAAAGATGTGTTTTTGTAGTTCACACACTGAAGGGATTTGCCTTAATACACTCAAATTTCCCCCTCCCTACTCCTCCCTCATGTGCTAGAAGAAATGAACTTCAGTCCTCAGCTTAACCACTGGATACACATATTCTGTTCTCCCCATTGGCCAGAACAAAACCCAATAAATGTATTTTATTTCTTTTGTGGATTTATAATAGCACCTGGCAAGGATGGTCTTAATCTCCTTACACTGCTTGCACCAATGAAAGAAACCTTTGCAGTACTTCTTGAGAGAAAAATGAAAGGATAATAGGAATAAAATCCGGAAATATAAATATTATCTCCATGAAGATCTGTTATAAAATGTATGAAATCCGTATCAATGTCTCTAGAGGGTGCTTGGCATAATAGCGCAATTTAGACAATAGGTTATTAAAGATGGAAAGAAATATATTCCTCTTAATGACGACAGAATTGTTCAGAGACAATTGGGAAGTATGGGGTTGTGTTTAGACAGCAAATTGGTGGCAAATATCTAGTAGTTGGCCTGTCAGAGATGAAAAATACGGCTTGGTACAAACGACCTAAAGCCACTGGTTTCTCCCCATTGGTACTCCAGACAAGCATGTTTGCAGGGGTCAGGCTGCTACGTTTCGTCAACATCTTTGTTAAGCGAACACAAATCTTATTTCAGACATTAGAAAGATGCTCCGCTATTTGGATGTGGAACCATCAGCCACCGAGGTGGGGGGATTGCAGCTTATTAATATATTGAGGAATTCACCAGAATTTCATTCTTCTTTCTGCCCAGTATTGGTTACAATTTCCATTTTAGCTGAGACAATATCAGTTATTTACTATGCTAGAAATGGGTGCGACAAAGACCCATTTCTCAAAAAAAGCTAATGACTTCAGATAGCCTCAGGTTACTAGGATCCTGACCCAAAGTTTGCTGACACTGAAAGAAAGTTTCCCTATGATTTAATGACCTTTGATTCAGACTCAAAGGTCAAAGGCATTCAGGCAACAGATTGAAAGATTTTAAGCAACTTTTAGTTTAAATGGCTAAACCCAAACCAACAATATACACTTTCTCACTAAAAATTCAGTTGCTGTGGGACAAGTGGAAAGGAATAAATGGTGCACAGAAGTCACACAAGGAATTAAGTTTCTCCCTTATATTCATAATTTTCATAAAATGAGATAGGTTACACTACTCATCACAGTTTTGCACCTTCAGCTTCCATAATAAACCAATTATAGAGGCCCTAGGGAGAACTGACGGGGCTCTACATCAAGAAAAACATCAAATGTGAGAAACACATAACATACCTACAGCAAAGTGTTTGACTTATTTAAAGTCTGGATCTCCACACTGCAAACTTTGTGAGCGTGAGGTGATGGTGGGGATACAGAGATGAATTTCAACTCTCTTGCTCTATCACAGAAACCTTTTTATATTCTCTAAAGAAAGAAAGAAAGCTTCTCCCAGCTGTACTTGCTTAAAACAAGCAAACAAACAAACAAATCAACATTAAACTACTGTCATGCTTTCCATGGTCCCCCACATTCCCTTCAGTCCGTGAATTTTACTCTTGCGAACTTGTCACTGGTACCCATTTAACTTTCCACCTACTTAAGTATTAATTGGAAGGGAAAAAACCTAATCTCCTCCTTAATTGTATCTACCACCAGAATACCCAAACTTTCACATCAGAAGAATTGCGCCATTCCTGCTGTTTCTCTCACCTACGTTCAATGCGTTCAACATCACCAAAAGATGCTCAGTGTTTTCCAAATGAACGGAAAAGGAAGTTCTGAATTTGCCTCAAAACCCATAAGTAAATAAAAAGACACCTTTCTTGCCCTAAGACTTGGCATTCAGACCATGGGTGTTTAATTTGTACCTCGTGTAGCCCAACACGCCATGCCATTCCGTTGCCAGCACGCTGCTGGCTGCTATGCTCATAGTTCATCATGTAATGGGTTAGTTCAGCCTTCAGTTAAAAAAAGCCATTTTGTAATGTTGCAAAAAAGTATTTTTCTTCGGAGTGAAAAATGAAAAGTCTGGAGGTAATGAAATTCTTACAATAGGACCAAGAAAAAGGAGTATACAGGGGTGTAGGGCATCCTTCTGTTTACTTGCAAGCAAATTAAACTCTCCCACGCCACCTCCTGCAACACTTTGATTTTCACTGTGCTGGAACACAAGATCTTCAACAACTATGAAGCTTGTAAATGTCCAGCTTAAATGTCAGACTTCTTTTGAAGGCTTACCTCACTTCCATGATTAATTAGGAGTGCAATTTTAAAATATGATGGGCAGAGAAGTGAGTCTCAAGCATTCATATGACTGAAGTTACACTTACTCACTGCAATGACTCTTCAATAACAACCTGTTCAGCTGGTAAGCTACCAAGTTATTTTCCTAAGTGGTATTAATACATGTCCATCAAGTTATGTCCTTACCGACTTTGACAGCAAATGTGCAATAAAACATCCCATGATCAGCTGACAAGTTCATAGGTGCCCAGGCTGTAATGAACTCCAACTCTTTTCCACTGCAACATTTCAGATCTAACACAATTAAGCAGAAGCACTGTGGTGACTTTTCTGATAAAGATAACATGTGTGACTCAAAGATTCATGGGAGCACAACCTGTTGTGCATGGAGATACAATTTTCAGAACCAACGCATGGTGTGAAGACGGAAAGCATCAGTGAATAAAGGCATTTCAATATTTTAAGCCTGGGACTGGGAAGTGGTGAGCTAGTTCAGGAGGTGATCAGCTAAACACTCAGAAGAGAGAGAAAGAGAGAAGAAAACATGACTTTTCACACAAGGGCTTATACTGGCACAAGTTGGAGACATGAAGAAGTGTCCCACAACCTAGAGGAAAGGACCGAGATAACAGGAGCTGGCTTTTCACAGGAGCATGCTGGAAATTATAGATGGAGCGGGTAGTGATGGCCTTCATACTATGGAGATTGTCTAACATTTATCTAACTTCTCCTCACAAGAAAATCCATAGTGCTTCTGCTGACAGCAGAACTTTAAATCAGTATGCATTACAGGCACACACACTCGAAATCACCTTGTTCCTTTAGTTTAAGCCAAACTCATCTCCGATTCAGAAATGAACCACATTGTCATATATTTTACCGTGTCTCACAAAAATGTCCTTCTTCCCTCACCCCAGGCTACTTTCAAGTTTTCAAACACCTTTATTTCCCCCAGCTCTCAGCACTTAGTTTTCCTCCCCTTCTTGAGAACTATGCACACACCTGCGCGGATAGCTCAGCCTCCAGGTTTGCAAAGCGCCGTAATATCAGGTTATTTTAATTAAGGGTGCTTTCCAACTGGTTGTTGTGTAGGTGCACTCTCCCCATAAACACATGGTGAAAGGAGACTGATGGGGAGGTAACACATCCTTCGTGTCTGCCTCTGCGGATGAAGAAGCAACAAGCAAAGCTGGGAATTTCAGCGAATACAAAAAAGGGGGTTTTTGGCCGCAATGCCCAGGAAATTGTATGCCTTGGAAGAAAGGCAATTTGTCAGCAGGATACAAAATAAAGATTCTTTGCTCAGAAATAATCATAATGGGTAGTTAGGTCTGCTGGGTTTTGGGGTTTTTTTTCTTTTTTGGGGGTAGGGGCGGGTTTAATTATTGTTCCTAGCCTATGCAGACAACTCATTTATTTAAATAAATAAAACAAAGGATGCCTGGCTTCAGGGGGGAATTCACTCGTTACTGACCAAAGCGCCAACAGCCAGGTTTAACCCCTTGGGAACGCTTACCATTTTCACCAGTGGGCCCCAAGGGACCAAGTTCTCTTGGGAAAAGAAAAAAACCAAAAACCCAGAGCGAAAGAAAACTGGAAAAGCTGCAAGTCCATTTGTTTAACAAAACACAGCACTGCTCTCAGTGGGCAAACACTGCTTCTCAACCAATAGGGAAGACAGCAGGAAAATGCACACAGGGAAAGCCTGGAGGCCACATAATGGTCTTACAGCACTCCAGAAATAATTAAGAACCGTATTCTTTGGAAAAGTGGTCTCATTAAATTGTTTTCAGTTTGCAATTTTCTCCCAGCTTCTCCCTCCTCTTTCCCTTTCCACCAGCAATCTTGGAGCAATGAAACTATCAGTTTGCTTTCTAGTGCTTGTATTCTCTTAAAAATGTCATTATTCAATTATCTGTCTATTCACTGGCCCTAAGGTCCAGTGGAGCAGATATTGTGAGCCTTCATTTAATGTTTTTAAATGCACTTCAGTCCACTTGTGATACAATAAAACTTTATTGAATTCTGCTCTCACATCACACTTACCATCCCTCACTTTTATTGATATGTGAGCCCATCTACTCTTCTGTCAGCAATAAAAGGAATATTTCTAGCAAAGAAATGACCTTTCCTTCCATCAATACAGCAATTGGGAAATGTGATTTCAGGTTTAAAAAGAAAAAAGTCTTAAGAAAAGAAAAGATGAACCATGCTCAAGCGTTGTTTTCCTTCCCCTTGTTAGCATTAAAGAAGCAGGAAAATCTCTGTAAGCACCAAAGATACTTGGTGCCTTCGTAACATTTATTAGCCTGTTTACCCAGAAGAACGGAAAGGAAGGATGATTCATGCTTCCTCGGAAGCCACAAACATTTTTCCCTTGCAGGAAACAGCCCTTTAACTAGATCTCCCCAATATTAAAAGCTGATGGAAGACTTGCCGCCTGGGTGCAAGGCAAGTTATCATCACAGTGGGATATGTGTGCTGATTTTGGCTCGGGTAGAGTTAATTTTCTCCACAGAAGCCAGTATGGGGCTATGTTTTGGGTTTGTGCTGGAAACCGTGTTTATAACACAGGGATGTTTTAGTTACTGCTGAGCAGTGCTTACACAGAGTCAAGGCCTCTTCTGCTTCTCACACCGCCCCACCAGTAAGTAGGCTGGGGGTGCACAAGAAGCTGGGAGGGGACACAGCTGGGACAGCCGACCCCAACTGACCAAAGGAATATTCCACACCATATGACAACATGCTCAGCATGTAAAGCTGGGGGAAAAAGGAAGGGGGAACATTTGGAGTGATGGTGTTTTGTCTTCCTAAGTAACCATTATGTGTGAAGGAGCCCTGCTTTCCTGGAGATGCCTGCTGATGGGAAGTAGTGAATGAATTCCATGTTTTGCTTTGCTTGTGCACAAGGCTTTTACTTTACCTATTAAACTGTCTTTATCTCAACCCACGAGTTTTCTCACTTTTACCCTTTCGATTCTCTCCCCCATCCCACGAGGGGCAGTGAGCTTGGTGCTTGGTTGCCAGCTGGGGTTAAACCATGACAGATATGCCATGCCAGAGGCACCTGTCTTGCTGCCTCCTGCTGCTGCCATCCTTTCCATCAATGCAGCAATGGGCTTGTCCTCCTTGAGCCCCCACCTTTTTTCCACTTTGTCCTGCCCTATACATTAAATTTTCCAAGTCTCTCTTAAAAAACAGACTGTTTCTGAAGGACAACAGCGCACATTATTCTGTGAACTCCAAAGCCTAGAACTGAAAGGAATTGCGAGCTCAGGAAAAACCAAAGGTAAATTTGACTCAGCTAGCTAAATCCTCTTTCCAACATCACACTGGATCCTCAGGAGCCTGAATGTTTGTCTCTAGGGGGAAATGAACAGAAAAAACACTCCAAAATACCTCTGTGCTCTCAACTTGTACCTTTTTTGAAACAGAAATAAAATCTAAATGCAGATAATCCCTAAATTTCAGTCAAAGCCAGTGGGAGACAGTTGCTCACTTGATGGAAAATCTCCCCCTGTTCTGACTTGGGGTGTCACCCACAAAGGGCAGTGCCGCTGCCATGGTCCATGGAGCACGCATGCTTGGGAGAGTGAAGGGAAGGAGGCTCGTCAGCCTTAAGTGGGTTGTTCTTTCTCTTCATCCATCTCAGTAATACATGCAGGACTACTAAAACACGGATGGTTTGAGCTGTAAACTGTTACGTGCATACAAAGGCTGTATTTGCATAGGGAAAACCAACATGTTGGTTCGGATTTATCAGATTATCAATAGAAAATCTGGCTGCTTACAATGACAACTAGCTCAACAGCTCTCCTACCACCACTGGTCTTGCAAAATTGGACTCTCTTGCTTGTCACCAGTGTCATGTACAGCACTGGATAAATCGCTCATCTGCTTTCTGCGCTGGCTCATGAGTAAAATGGTAAGTCCCTTAGCACATTACAAAGGTGAAATAAGAACAATTACACTCCTAGATGTACTGGCACCATGACAACAGGACTGTACAAGCACCAGAAAAAGATACTGAAGTGTTTCTGCAATGAGAGTGTTGACCTAGCTTCACAAAACCACCTCCACCACTGCTGCTCCCATTACCCATTTAACACTGCTCCGTAAAGGGAGAAGGGGAGAGGGAAGGAATGCACTAGGAAACAACTGCAGAGTACTGGATCAAAGGGACCCTCGCAAAGTGAGGTTTCTCATACTTACACACAGCATAATGCAGCCTAAAATGCAGTTTCAGACACCTCTCTGCAACATGCCATGTGTCCGCAGCTCTGGCAATGGCAAACTGCAGGTCTGCGGGAGTACATATTTAACAGAAAACCATGGAAAAGTTCTCTTGGTCAGTAATGATTAAAAGAAAATACAATTTAAATAAATTGCAGTAGTAATTTCAGTATTTCAGAAGAAAAGGGGCAGTATTTAAAGCAGGTGTCAGAGAAATAACCACCACATGCCAAGGCCTGCTTTAAGAAACACAAAATTAATTTGGTGACTTTTTCTGATACCAGAAAAATAGGACAACTGATGCCACTGAAGCCTGTCAAATTAGGCCTGGTATCTTTTTACGTGCTGAAATCATCTGCTTTTCACTTGCTTTTCATTGTCAGAGGGCAAAAAAAGAAGTTGAGAGGTCCTTGGAATGACTGTCCATTTTTGTAGACAGCATCTGCCATCTCATAAACTGACTACAGGATCAGGAAAATGAGGAGAGGACCAGGCGATCTGTGTAATCATCTGTTGTCTTCCCCAGATGTCGAGTAACTGCAGCCTCATGAAACTCCTTGTCAGGGGTATCTCTAGTGAATACACAGGAATGCAGCGTGGAGGGTAATATAAAGGACATTTTAAAATATATGAGCTACTGAAGTTAGAAGAGGTGTGTTTTTTCCCCTCCTGAGAGGAAAGGGGGATGCTTTCCTCTTGAAAATGATATGAGTTAGTGGAAGAGTTAATAAATAAATAAATAAATAAGATCACAAGAGGAGCAAGCTACCCAATGGAGTTTTAAATCTTCTGTAGTTTTTCTCCGAGGAAGCGTATACACTAGCACTATACTGAGCATAAGTGCCTAAGGTCAGTCCTAACAACATCTGTTAAAGATGACTCCTAAACGCTGCTCTCGAGACGCACACACGCTCCCCTCTGCTGCTGAGCCAGCGCTTGGGTAAACTGTCTCTCTCCACCCATAAGGAATAATTTGAAACCGTAAGGAGTAACCCATCCAACCAGATGAAGCAAGCTGAAATTGCACACAAGTACAAGTGCCTGCTGAAATATTAATTCCTTTGTTATACAACTGCTGTGTTTCTTTAGGAGACGGCCATATGGCAGACACCACCATTCCCCAAGGGCTTGGTGCCTGAAGCCACCGAGGAAATGTCAGAGGCCGAGGAAGAGTTTTCCCCAGCACTGAGCAGCACCGGGGAGCCTGTAGAGCCCACTCCACTCCTCCAGCGAAGCATCACGTGAGGCAGCTGGGTCTGGGTAGTGATGCTAAGAAAGCTGGTCCAAAAGGACTTGGGCAACCGCCCAAATTCAGTTAGCGGGGCTGAAGCACATGGGCTCGGTGACAGGAACCCAAGGCGACCAACTGACCCACAGCAAACATCAGAAGCATCACTGAGGGCATCAAGGGGGAAACAGATTTCATCCACCTGGCATAGCTTTGGTCCAGCCACACCCTTGCTGACCTCCTTGTCCAGAGCTGACACCTTCCCCATCGCTTGGATGGCTTTCACTCGTGGGACACTGCTGGGGCCCAGGCAAGGAATATCTGCAAAGTTGAGCTGACCATTTTCAGAGGGAAGAAATGGAGGTGGTAACAAAGCCAGGCAGAGACTGAGGTAGGAGCCCTAGGTTTCCCAGTCCACCTCTGCAGATGAAGGGACGCAGTTTGCCTGAACACAACTAACCTCCCTGGTGCTACACTGAATAACAGCGCATGAAGATTTGACCCAAAAGTTCCTGGGCGATGCAGAACAATCCCAGGAGACAGGATCCTATTTTATAACATGCTCACCCCTCATTTCCACCTCCATAAGTCTACTTGCAGAGGCATTGTGTTTGATTCATAAATGAACAGAAGAAACAGCCATCAAAGCTACTAACTTAATTGCAAAGGCAGCGTGGCTTGTTGTCATCGTTGTCTTCCTCCCCACGTTCAGATCATTAAAACATACTCGACCCTACTGTACATTTGGTACTGAGCAACCTCTCACAAGAGTTATTTTACATCTTGTACATAGGGCTGATTAACACCTCGGGGCATAATAGTCACATATTACCTTTCTCACAAGGCACCACTATTTCTCTTTGTTTTATATGCAACAAAGGCTACGGAGGGGTACTAGGTAATGACTATTGCTTTACCAGCCCAGTCTCAGGAGGGAACGGCATACCTCATGCAAATCACAAATCACAAGGAAATACAACGTGCTATGATAAGTAGAAACCTATCTCCCCTCGCCCTCCCTATGCACAGTGCCGTTTGTAAAACAAAAGACCTCATTTACAGTGGAATAACTCCAAACTGGTAATTCGGTACAAGCTCGCTAGGGCAGACCCTAAGCCCCTGATGTCCCTCTTCCCATGGGTTATGGCTCACCCCATAAAAAAATATTCCATCACTGCATTTAGAAGCTTCACATTTTTGCTTAGAAAAATCAAATACAGACACGCCAAGCCTGCTGCCAGCAGAGAGAGTCCCTCAGCAGACAGGGTCCCCTTTGCTCAGAGAGGTGGTCTTAGCTGCATCCCTCACCTTGCGGTTTCACAACAAGCAAAACCCTGCGCAGCCTTTCCACATCGCGGCAGCAGGCAGGCGGCCACCTCCTGCACGAGGGACGGGGACCACCCGACAGGTTGTAAGTTCTCGCTTCCCCCTATGGACAGCGTGCCTGTCATTTCTCAGCCATGTTTGCTCTCCTGCAGCCTGTGCTCGAGGCAACGAAGATGCTCTTAATCCTCAAGCCAAATCCTGGGTTTCAGCAAATTGAAGTCTCCTGCTGCTCTCTCAATACAACTCTGTGGCTCGAAAGCGTCCATTCCCGTACCTGCTTTATTGTTTTGAGAGGTGTGCTATGAGCTTTGGCCTACTCAAACTGAAAATCTAGAAATAGCGCTGTTATTCACCGCTCAGCCCTTTACGACTGCTAATAAAAAGTGCACTCCTAGTATTACTGTTCTTATTTCTGTTTTGAGGTATGCCATTTTTGACAGTAGGACCGTAACTGCGTCTAACAAATTTGGTTTCTACATAAAGCAAATTCTGAGGTATGCTTAACTTTTTGTAGGTCTGACGTTTCCTGTTTGGTGCATATTGCTGTAATCACAGATGACTGTCTTTCTACCCTCAAAAATTAAGGTAATTTGCCTGTAGTTTGCCTTCATAATTTTGGAAGCTTATAAATTAGTATTTTCTACCATCAAACATCAAATTTCCCAAAACATTAGCTTTCTACATCCTTGGCAATACTATACTGTATTTAAGGCACTTATCAAATGTCACCAATTACATGGATGTAGGTTGGTCGAAGTGCACTGCTATACAATTACAAGCATAAAACTCTGAAAAAAGAAGCTATAAGCTAGCAATAGTGCTACATTCTTCTGGTCTGCTTTCACTAATGGGGCTTCCCAAGTGTTTTCCAAAAGGTGATATGCCGCTGTTACACTGTACAACAAGGAAAACATGGGGCACTATTAGGATATTTTTAACCTAAGCACAAACCTTGCACAAAGGACAATTTTTCATATCTTATCAGCTCAGTCTCATATGACGCATGTGGTTTGTCACTGAGCGTTTACTTGCCCTCGGGCAACAAGAGACAAACTCAAAGCTGGCTCAGTCTCCACAATAAATCAGATCTCTATTAAAGAAACAAATGCAAACATATCAAGATACGTACTGTAAGGGACACATTCGTACTGCACTTCCAGGTACTTGTACGTCCCAGGGCAAGGGTCTGGAAACACATCAGGGCCAGCGACAACTGCACATTGGGTCCGATTACTGCATCTGAAAAGCAAGAAAAAAAGAGAGTCAGAAAACAGTCCAGACAGAAGGACAGGTCAAGAGGTTGAGCAGCCCCTCCAGTGTCAACAGGAGTGAAGACGCAGAAGCCAGGACGTCAGCATCAGCTGGGGAAGCTCACCAGAGAGCGCGCAAAGGCTGATGGCAAACACCAATGTCTTCACCAGCTTATTGCCAAAAGAGAAGAGGCATGGTGGCACAACCCCTTCCCCTCCAAGCAGTTCATATAGCACCAGGAGGTATTTCTTTAAAACCAAACTGAAAGGAAGATTTAAAAAAAAAAAAAAAAAGATTACAGGTACGTGATCCTCTAATGCTTGAAACCCAAACTCCATCACACTGCCTCAACTAAACTTAAATACCAGCATCCCCACCAAACGAAATGCAAAGACTAAACCAACAACATTTGTGCCAAAAATAATCATTGTATATTTTATAGAAAGCATAACAAATATTTTTATGAAATATTTATAAAGTGTTCTCACAAAAACAGTCATCTTGAATAATGCTGTTTAATGCAAATCAAAGACTAGAAACAGCAACACTTGAGTGGGAAAAAAAAAATCACCAAATAAGCTGTCTAAACCCGAAAATAGTAGTTCTTCATACACAGCCAACACACTTGCATTAGTTATAAATGGCTAAGTTTTATTCAATCATTCTGCCCAGCACAGATGCATCTCCTGAGACGACATATTTTTTCCAAAAACAAACGTTGTTCTCACTGAAGGTCTTGCTGTACAACTGCACAGAGAAGGAAGTGACCCTGCCCGCTGCAGCAAGCATCTTTCAGATTAAAAGCACACACACACAGGTTGGACCCTGTGAGATGCTTTCCCTGTGGCACATATGACTCAGATCCATGGGTGACTGATTTGTGCATGTGTGGAAACCCAGATTTGCCTCTGATTTTGTGGTACAAACACCTATACGTACAACTTTTGTGTATTTTGGGGATGCAAAAACCCTTAGCAAACAGCAGTTCTACGGAGAAAAGTCCTCTGCTTATTTGTTTAAAGAGAAAAAAAAAAGAGAGAGAGAGAAATATAATTAGTCTTTGATTTTTATGCCTTTGCATGCCAGAAAAAGACCTCCTAAGGGCTAGACCACTGCATTTACTTTCTCTAAAATGTTGCCTCCTATGATGTGACACGGGACCCCTGACCCTCCTGCTCTTCTGGCAGAAGCCACGACATCCAGCGCAGAACTCATTTAGGTCTGCAGTGGAAATGCTTCATGTTTACCTGAGGCTATAGTTTGTCAGCCTTAATGAGGATTTTATTTGAGCCCATAAATTAAAATTGATTCATTAGTGACTGCCTTAAGCTCCATAATTTCTTTAATTTTATGGAAAGATTAATAAGAGCTGATACGCTTGCTCATCAGGCTGTTTTGCTGGATAACAGATAATCCAGAGGGCTGGGATGTTCTTGTGCTTTCTAGTTGAAAGATGACAGTTATCACAGCAAGTGACTAGTTTTATCATATACACAGAAAAACAATTTTATTAACAAAAAGAATAACTTTCTTGTCCTCATCCTTGCTACTTACAGACAGGTGGCTTGGCTGGGATATCACAGGTAGCTTGGACCATGCGAGTGGGCAGTCTTCCAGGAGAGGCTTTGAACATCATCCAAAACTTCACTTTCAACAAAAATCCTTTACCGGGCGCAATGTGCCTTTCAAAAAGCAATTGCACTGGCCTGATCAATAGTCTCTCTGGCTGTAGGGACAGCCCTGGCCCCATTACATTGAACAAGAGCAATGGATCAAAGAGACGTTTCAAAATCACGAGTCAGGATCCAAAATTATGAGGAATTGGAAGTGGGGGGAGGACCAGACACATTTAGGATTCATACGAGCATGTTTTCTTTCTTTCTGTCTGTAAGAAAGCGTTTGCTTTGAATAGCCAAGCGTTTCCTTGTGGCCAGTTCTTTTTTTATTCAAGAACTTGGACACAAAAACCAGAAGCGAAAACATGCAACCTAGAAAGCTCCAGGTTCATAACCAATATTTCAAAACTTGGTTTGGAAGCCAAAGGCTGTAAACACCAGCTTTAACCTCCCCAAATGTGTGCTGCCTTCTGGGATATCACCAAAGAGAGTAAAAGCACCATGATACAAGGGGTTGAGTGAGGAAGGCAGGGTGCTGGTATGGGCTCTTTCCCCCCAACTCTAGCAAGTCCTGAAGCCCCCTTGCACATCCCTAGATTGGGGGATGGCAAAGCACTTAGCCTATCAAGCACAGAAACTTCAAAAGAAGGTGAGATCCAATTGTCAGTGCCACCTTGGGGAGGGGAAACAACAGAAAACCAAATGAAGAACTGCCAAATAAAAGCTCAAATACTATGTGGTGTCAGTACCTCACACAATTTGCAAAAAAACGCTCATACAAAAACCCCACCAAAACCAGAAAAACTCAACCTCCTCTCTTTTTCACATTCATTTCATGTGGGCAGCAAAACTGTGGCTGGCATTTGGTATTTTGAGTTTCCTTTTATCACCCCGTGGTGAAACATGCAGGTTCCCATTCCAGCATACTTAAGGGATAAGAACAATTTGGACTAAAAACCTTAGAAAAACACTAATACCTGTTCAACCAACTATTACTGTCAGACATCAGGCTATGAAAATTTTAAGGGGAGCAGAGGTAAAAAACACTAATCATTAAAGCTCTGGTTGCTGTGCTTTTGGTCATACTTTTCCCCCCACTTTCACAACAGCTTCTTGGTCCCTTCAGTTTTGTCATATTTCTTTCCAGACAGATTAAAGGCCCAGGTGACACTAAGTGATACACAAGAAGTGACTTAGAAAAGGAGATGTGTGAAAGAAAATGCATCTGTAGGCTTGAAAAGTGAGGGGAAAAAAACCACGTAATCATGCCTTACTCCATTCCCAGCAAACCAGCCCACAAGCTCTTCTTTGTAAATCACAGGATTATACATTGAATCTCGGGATTTCTTGGCGCTTGGGTCTTAGTAATACTCGCTCCAAACTCCTGCGAGTCGTGAGGCTCAGTGCTGGGTATTGACCTTTCCAGTCAATGAAAAAAGGATCCCTTGTTTTTATTTTGGTTTGTTGTTTTTTGTTTGTTTGTTTTTCCCTTCCTTTTTATTTTTCTTTTCTTTTTTTCCTCGTTTCTTGAAGGGAGACCTTTACTGACTACTGGAGTTACAATTCACAGTGAGAACCAGCACTGCATCAGCTCAAGTATAAATCTGTCTCTTCTATAGGGCAATTGCAGAAATACTACCCAGGTCCCTTAGCTTTACACTAGAAATGGCAGCTCTGCACCTGGCTAGATTGCCCTCCAACAGGGCAGGAATCGTTTGCATTGCTGGCTCTAGCATATCTGTACCCTAGAAAACTACAGCCACCTTTTTTACACCCATCTATACCTCTTATTACCGCCTTTTAACAAGTGCCTCTTATTTCTAGCACTGATTCATCAGCTCCTTCAAACGAAACTATTTCTCTTTCCCCTGCGTTGCCCTCATGCCACAGCTTTCCTAAGTGACCCCTGGCCTCTCGGGATATTTTCTCTTTCTCCATATGCTCTGACACCAAGTAAACAAGAGAACTGTCGGAGGAATCTGTGAATTTGAGGGACCAGATAGACAATTTTATGCCTATTAAAAAAGCAGCTTCCATTTTATTAGTTTGTACAACATTTTAAGGCCAATGTTCTGGAGACACAGAAGAATTAAAGGAGCCCCTCAAGTGGTTTTAGTTCCCCTTATTGCCGTTTATCATGAAATCTGACAAGGAATTTATAGCCATCCTGTTGTTTGGGGTTGGTTTATTTTGAAGCCCTTATTTCTACCTGCAATCATTCCTTTCTCCCTGTTGCTTCCTGAAGCGCAAGGTGGGTGCATGAAGATAGAGCCTGCTTCTCAGAGACCCTGCACATCTTGGGCCACCTCCGATGTTGCTGCTGGGATTCATGGACACTTTGCCTGGACCAAAAGTGTCCACACAGCTCGCCAGAAATAACTCACTGTGCTGCCACAGCATTCAGGCTAGCAAGGCAAAAAGCCTGCTGCATTTTCCATTTTGCAAGATACAGAAATTATGACTTGCCAATGCCCGGGTTCCTCTGTAAATGCTTGCGTTGGTGCAAAGTGTGCCCAATGAAAAGGCCAGTACCTCACATTCACTTTGCGAAGGCGCAAATGCCTACCAAGACCAACCAAGAGATCAGAAACCAAAGCATAACCTGAGATCTGCATTTTCACCCTGACTTGAGAGACTGATGGCAACATACATTCCTGTATGTTCAGGAAAAGAGAATACACCAAACCCTCCCAAAAATCAGTCCGAGGTACTCAGCAGCCTTTAAACATCTCATAAACAAAAGTTCACATTATTCACATATATGTTTTGGAGAGGAAAAATTACCTCCTGGGAAAAGTGTAAATTGTCCCAGTCACAACAACAACAACAAAAAGGGGGAAAAAAAAAAAAGAAAAGAAGAAAAACAGGGGTCCTTTATGCCTTCTTTCCAGCTACATTTATTCCCACTTATTAAGGTACCTGTTTTGTCTTTCAGATGTGGAAATACATTTATCCTAGAAGAGAGGTGTCAATCCAGTGTAACACATACACTGTAACAGAAAACATGGATTATTTTTGCAGAACTTCTCCCAGTTCCAGTGAAAAACGACTTTCAAGAGTTTTAATGTGAAACAGTAATAATAATTCATGTGGCATTTGTTTTGCATTTATAGCAGTGGGACTGAAGGAAGCATTTGAGTTCAGAACCAGCCGCAGGGCTCAACTCTGCTTGCAACTCTCAGTTTAGACTTAAAAAAACCCCAAAAACCAAAAAACCAAACCAACACCAAAACTTCATTTCCCTTCAGCAAACTTCCATTCCTTCTCCCTGGCAACATTTTTATGATTTTTAAGTGACAAGATCGTCTTGTGATAGTGAGGCAGAAACACATTAAGACATAAACAGCTGCTTATTCCTGCTCTGACATCTTTGATTTTTTCCAATACTGACATTGTTGATATATTTACCAAAAGAGAAAGAAAGGAAAAAATAATAGTTTGGCAGGTGATGTTTATTTTAGGCCTTTCCAGAAACTTTAATAGCACAGACATGTCAACAGCATCAGGCTAGACATGTCTGGGGTGATATGTTTGCCAGAACAAAAATGCAAAGGCAGCACAAAATAAAAGATCAATCCCAAACAAACGCCCTTCAGCATTAATCATCACAGGCGCAATACCAGTGAGTCCTCCAGCTCCCCATCCAGGTGGGGAACATTTGCTCCAGACAAGAAGAACAGGTGCCAAAACCACAGGCGCAGGCACCTGTCGTGCTAGGGATACCAGGAGAAGAGCAACTAGAAATCTGTGCACAGGTCCACAACAACCCTAGAGTCTCAAACATCCATTTCATCCCCAACACAGCCTCTTTCTCCTGGTCCTTATTGTCTAGAGACAAGCCCTTCTGAGGTGGAGCAGCGCCTTCTGCAACACCGTGGCTGGGAGCTCCTGTCAACAGGGTGTACTGGAAACCACTACAAATGGGCAAGCCACCCACTCCCTCTAAATCTGCAATCAGACCATCAGAGTCCAGAGCTAGGCTCTTAAATACCCTGAAGATCGGAATATTTCAGGCTATGTGACCATTAACTTGGATTTGTATGGAAAGCACTGAGCTGCCATATCCATCCCTTGCTGCTGCTAACAAATCCTGCTCATAGCTGGTGCTACGCTCCACCTACAGCAACTTATAACAAGGGATTCTTAATGCCCACGTGTGTCAACCAAACCGGCTCACCTGCGTTCATGAGCACCGGTTGCCAAAAAATAAAGATACTCTTTCCCTCTCCCCTCAGCTGAAACACCTACTTTACATAGGCTTTATTTTTTTCTGCAAAGACAAGGCAGCGATCATGTGCCTCAGCACGCTGATATAGCCAAGACATCAATATCTAAGCCTCTTTCTCAAGGTCTATTATACTTTTCTAATGGTTTTACAGGAAGAGACAGACTTAATTCATTATCCTTCACGGCAATGCTGCAAGACATCCTTTTCCTTCTCTGGAACACAAAAATCTCCTCTTTGGATGACTGCTTTAAGAAAGAGGCTGTCACAGCAAATAAGTCAGCCAGGAGTGTGTTCTCCCCTGTCAATATGTGATATTTCCAAATCAAGCCTTTAGGAAGGACCAAGAGAAAAAAAAAAAAAAATAATGCCCTGGAGAAAGTAAACAAGAAGCAAAGAGAAATTTCACTTATAAGTGGAGTTAATGTGATGGCTTGCAAATAAGGGGAAAAAGGAAAAAGAGGGGGGAAAAAAAAAAAGCAAGCAGAGAAGGAAGGCAGCAGAGGATGGAGAGGGGAGAACAGAACTGCAAGCCCTGAGAAAAGCCTTTGGTTCACCACATTTGCTTTCAATAACGCACTGCACAAAAGCAAAGCTAAATCCTCTGCCTGTTTAGCTTCCAGAAACAAAGAATTCCTCAACAGAATCTTCTTCTGCCTCTGCAAAACCTTAAAAGCAAAGGATCTAATGACAGGGAGATGAAAATCCAGTTCCTCTAACATTTTCTTCATTATGAATGGGCCTTTTTATTGATCTTTCAGAGCACGGAGAAGCTGGCTTTCCAACCTCTGCTGCGATATAATTATCTGTGGTGTTTAATGCTAGCACAGACGAGTCCCACTACACACTGCATTTTGTTATTTTATTGACGGGTTTTAATTATCTATCCAGGTGCTAGAGCTGTCAGATAGGCTGCTTCTTATGTGATCAAACTAATACAAGAAGAGGCAGAGCACTCTAATTGCAGCCTCACCAAGCGCTTTTGTGGAGATACGCCAACCGAGATACATTTAAACTGCTATAGTTATTGTAAAATCTTATGACGTTTGATGGGAAAAAGAGTCCTCTTTCTATAGCCTCAACCCATTTTGTTCCTCTGATTATTATTTTATATTGAGCAAAGCAAAACTGAAGAAAAACAAACCACCAAAACCACACCAAAACCCCAGCCAGCCAAACAGCAGAAAAATCCTACAGAGCCAAACTGAATCTGAGCTGTAAAGGTCACTGAGGGGACTATCTTGATATATTATGGAGAGCCTGGGAGCAAGATGGAAAACAGGTCCTGGAAATAATTTAAATACCAGTTTTATGTAGGAAAAAAGAAAAAGTAATTATACTATTTCAACTCATTGATAGGTTCCTTAAAATTTAATAAGAAGCATTTAACAGCAAATACACAAGATTTAACAGATTTAATGGCAATTTGGGGCACCCCTGCACACGGTGCATCTGCTCCGCTGCCAGGGACTCCCCAGTTCAGAAAACTGAGGTCTGGGGCAGGACCCACCAGCGGGGATGCCCTGTCTCATCATCACCCTCCAAAGGAGCGTCCCCCCAAGCAATGAAAGCTTTTTCCTCTGTGCTTTGTCATGTAATGTCTGTTACGTTTTATAATTTCCTTGGATTTCTTTCTGTCCCATCTCTTTGTGATTAACACAGTGAGGAGAGGAGCTGAAATCCCCAAAGGCAATGAATGTGTACCCCAGCAGGAAAACCTGCCAAGTGTCTTGTGCTAATGTGCCTGGCTACAGCATCCCTGCAGCAACAGGGAACCTGAACGCAAGCCTGGTGGAAGAAACACTCATCATTAGCACAAGAATGACAAAACGATGATCTGTCCAAGCCATTGGGTACATTTGGACAAAAGGTTTGGGTCAGCATGGAAAACAGATCTGCACTGAGCACATCTAAAGCGTGTCTAAAGGTGTTGCTCCAGCTGCAAGGAGCTGAGGACACAAGCAAAGCCAGGTTTGCAATGTAGGCTAATGTCTTTTACTGGATGTTGAAAACCAAACCAGGCAAGCCTTAAGGCTGTAAAGCTCATCTTTTAAAGAACTACATCTGCCCTTTTACGGGTACTCTACTTCTTCCAACTCCATAAACTTCTGTAGCACCCCAATAAAAATCCACTTTACAAAACACTGACAGGATATCTGGAGAGGAGAGTAAACACCTAAAACAAACCAACCAATAAAAGGCTTGTCGGTTTAGCCAGAGTTAACACTAGTTAAAATAACTGTGAACAGAAAACAATCTGGCTTTTAATTTAGGTTAGGAGGTCAAATTAAAGGCTAGAGGAAGTCTGGGCTGAATTTCAGCTGGCGCTCCACATTACTTTGTCTTCATTGCCATTTTAACACAAGTCAATGCGAGTTAAAGCCCATTTTTTCTTCTTTCATGCAGCTACCCAGAGCTGGGATAGCCAGAGCAAGTGGCAAAGAATTATTTCTCTACAACAGGTCTGAAATGTGTTCAGACCCTTGGTCTACCATTACCTACCTATCCACTGAGTCCGCAGCACAGGGAGCCGATGCTGTGCCAGACACCAAGGTGAGGTACGAATCTGCTGCTCAGCACTGGCTGGGCAAAAAGCAAATCTGAACACAAACATTTAGAAACTTTTTAAATATATTAATAAAAAAGAATTTAAAAAAAAGATATTCTGTCCTGTTGTTAAAGGAAAATCCAGTATTACTTCCACTGCATCCCCCTTCACTAATTGTCATGTTTTCTCGAAGTACAAGGAATTAGGTAGCCCATAATAACCGCAATGCTGCCATTTACTGCCACCACCCAATGCCCCCGTCCCAGCCACTGACTGATTCCTGCAAAAGTAAAAACTTTTAGAGAATCTAAACAGGCTAAAACAGGCTAAATCTGTTTAGATAATCTAAACAGGCTAAAGTAATCTGTATTCATGGACTGGTAGGTTTAATATGTTAGCCTTTCACCTCTGCGAATAGGGTTAAAGAAAGGTTTTGGGCCAAAATAATTTGTACTGCACTCCATCTCAAATTTGACATAATAATTGAATGACTGAATGAAACAAAAATTAATATGTCCAAACAGCGTGGGAGGTCAAAGCTGGGCAGCTCCCTGATGAACTCAAGAGTGAACTGAAGGCATCCATGCAGCACTGCTTCTAAAACCCAGAGCAACCTCTCTCTTCATCACTCTTACCAATGGCATGATACCGAGGTGATTTTTAAGTAAAGGTCCATAGATTTTAGTTAAGGAAGCAATCGCCTCTCAGCCTCTTGGGGGGAGGGAAAGCTTCCCAACCAAGTAAGACATAGTATCAAGATGTGACAGGTTATGCCTTTAGCATCATGGCTAAATCAGTTCAGTCAAAAAGATAATATTAGTGAGTAAAACAAACAGCCTGCCAGGGTTGTATGCTATTAATACAGCATCTATTAATGGTGCCCGATTTTGTACAGTACTTTGTACAAAGGACTCTTTGCCCCTGTTTGTATCTCAGGCATTAAAGCAGTACAAATAATAATAAAAAACAAACCAAACTTTCTCAAAAAATAATCCTGAAATGAACTAAATATGTTCTTGATATTAAAAAGGGATTTTTTTTTATTTTATTCCAACATAGCCAACTCTGCCTCTTTGATCTTCAGCCCAAAGCTTGAATAAAGGCAGCCTGCACTTTGATTCTAAGCTCAAGAGAAAGCACAGCATCACAAAACCTTCATATGCTTCCCAGCCCAGCGTTGCCCAGCCAAAGCATATACGGAAGCAAATGGTAAGGGGAAAAAAAAAAGGCAAAAAACCCTGCCTAATCTTAGATGTATTACTTGAAACCACCATTGTGAAGTTCCTCAGAATGTCTAAACATAGCACTGAACTTTCTGTGGCTGCATAGAGCAACATGGGAGGGGATGGAAGGATGCATTTTTGAGAACATCTGTCCAGCAGCTCCAGTGAGGCTTTCTCACGCTGTGCTCAGCATTAAGCTGGGGGAAGTCAGGGATCACACGCACCTGCCCTCCTGCCACCCCATTCCCTCCTCACTTGTCCTTCCTGGGGCAGTTTTCAGCATATCTATCTATCTATCTATCTATCTATCTCAGTTTTTAGCTATATATGCCCACCAGCTTGTTATATATCTCATTATATTTAGCTATATATGCCCTGCCCTGTCTGGTCACCATCCTAAAAGGGACACTACTTGTTCATTACATACCTTATCTGCCTTTAAAATATATGGTTAAAATACATACAGATTTGGCTAAAAATACTACCTTGAGAAAAAGTGTGATAGGAAAATGGCCTCTGAACATCTGTGGGACAACAACTGGTAGGAACAGAGCAACAGAGCTGCAAAACCTCAAGTCGTCTTTGTGAAGATGTGGAAAACAGTTTGTTAGTGGAGGATTGGCTATTTCATACTACAGAGCCTGCCTAATGCTGTACTCACAGAATTAAACTCTCTGTACGTAAGAAAGCTTCCTCTGAGGAAGCTAAACTCAAAGGCCAAGTCTTCCAGAACGGCTCTGTCTCCCACCAGAGATGAATTTTTTCAAAGAGCTTGGTTCTTCTTGCAGAAGCTACAAAAAGGCCCAGTTATTTGAGCGTGGCCTGGGGCTCCTCAGTTCTCATGGAGAGCAGTGAAGCTGCCAGCTATTAAGCATTTTTCAGGCAGCAGGCTGTGTCACAAGGTGCCCAACCACTTTGGTAATCCAACCCAGATAGTTCTGCAGAAAAAAACCCCACCCACGTGGGATTGCACGGGAGCCTTAGGTGGGGCAGAAACTGGGAAATCCACATTCCAGAGCATGGAACATGTCTCCGGCAAGTCAACTTTAAAATATGTGACTGATGCTGCTCAGACATACTAGCTGAAGTCCAGGGAGATGGATGAAAGGGTAAAGATGCAGGATAAATTCATCCGATGTCTCCATAAATCATTTCTATAGTTCACATTTGTTCTCTGCCTTTCATTACTTACATTTCTAAAGCCACTGGGTGCCTTGGTGCAGTGGATCTAATAAAAAGGAAGATAAATTTTAACATCCCTTTTTGAAACATTTTAAAATGATCTAGCTTTCTTCTGAAGGTTAATGGCAAGCATTGCAAGAAATACAGTGTCTCAAAACAATACACTGGGGCTGGAAGCGAAAGCAGAGTCCCGCTGTAGCCTGGAAATTCATGGTCCTGGTCCCCCCCACAACTGGTATAAAAGATCTTATTTCTGGCCCTAGTGTTTCGGCAACCTTAACTTTGTCACTGAATCCTGCCATCGGTTTGCGCAGACCCTCTGACTCAGGGGCGAAATTCCATACTCGAGAAAAGGAGGAAATATTTTTGGAGATTGGCAGTTTGGAAAAGAATCTGAGCTGCCTGACAGCTGTTCAGAGATGTGGGATGCCAGAGGGGTCCCAGCAGAGCATACAGTATTACACACACGCACACGCACAGAAAATCATTAAAGTTTCTGTCTCTAAAGTTTCACATTTAATGAAAGAAAGTGAGGGAGATATGTGGAGAATTCTTGGCTTATATTAACAGCTAATGATATTCCCTTTGGCAACAGTGCAGCCCTGGGAAGCTCACTGACAGCGATGGGGGGGACCCACAAAAACGCCAGTGGGTCCAGGCGGTGTGGCAAGGGGGAGCAGGGAGAGCCATCCTTCCCTTTCTCCCTGCCACGTCCCCAGGGGGGTCGGGAATCAAGCGGAGAGCCTGCTGTTGCATGGCTGGAGTTGTTATACGACAGAAGCAAGGACCTTTATAACAGAGTTTAATCCGTCGCAGGTTAAACAAAACAAATGACTGCACAAGTGAGCAATTAAAGAGCATTCCACAGCCAGCACCCGGAGAGCCTCGCCATTGATTAATTAGGTTCAAAGGGCCAAGGCTAACCTCACAATCTCCTGAGAAAGAGACCACTTAGGCCCT
This sequence comes from Fregata magnificens, assembly GCA_013389945.1. Lineage (NCBI taxonomy): Eukaryota > Metazoa > Chordata > Aves > Suliformes > Fregatidae > Fregata > Fregata magnificens. The sequence continues at coordinate 399,341 of WAAD01020014.1, read as the reverse complement.
TTAAAAAAGAAAAAATTAAAAAAAAAAAATTCAGCATTCTTATTTAACATTTGAGCATCAGTTAAACAGTTGCTAAAGCAGTGAAACGATTACTTGGGACTGACCTACATTCAGCTGTATCACTTTATTACATTCAGGAGAAACTTAATTAAGCTTCTGTTACTTAATAAAAGCAAATAAAATCCTCCATTTTATGACAAGGAGCTGCACTGCTAAAGCCATGTGAAGCTTTCAAATTTGGCAGCAGGGTTTCCCAAGAGAGTGTGGCTCCCACTATCACATTCCTCCTCGTCGCATTTCAGGGATAAGAAGATACAGGATATTTTTATGCATTAATGCTCTTCAAGGTGGGCTAGCTCGCTCTGCTAGCTACCCCCAAGGTAGAGAGGACTGTAGCCTCTGATACCTGCCCCGTTACCTTATGAGACCTGCTGTACCTGTGCAATATGGTCTGCTCCCAACCACATCATGAGTACTTCAGCCCTGCCAGGAGGAAGGCATCAACTATTCACTTCACTGCAAGAAGCAAAAAAGCAACCTGTTCCTGAAAAAAAAAAAAAAAAAAACACCATACTGCTGGCCGTATAGTTGTTCTTCCCCACGGGCCTGATCCACACCCCAGTGAATTCAGTGGGTGAACAGTCATTTACAGGCACCACTGACCATTAACGGGGTCTGAGCTGGGTAGCAGGAGTGTACAATCAGGGATACTCCAGTATTAAGAAAATAGACAGTTTCACCAGTTCATATCACCAAAGAGACTCCCCAAACCACCCACCTAAAGACTCCCTTGAATATTAAGATTTTAAAACATTGTTAATAAAAAGGACCACCCCATATATGTGACTTGCACTCAGCTACACTCATCCCTTGTAACTGTGCCCAACCTCTCTACAGGATTATCAGCCACACACTACATCCTTACCACCCTCCTCCCTAAAATGCTCATCTTGCCCTCCTCTTCTCCTGCCCTCACACGAACAGCTCCCCTGCTCTGACTTACCAAAAGATCCAGTTTTGGGGAGAAAATCTGTCCCCAGCCTTGTACAAGTAATGAAAGCAAGCACTTAAACTAAAACAGCCGGACAAAAACACTCACCAGCTGCCCAAACCCTCTGGACTTTCATTGAACTGACCACAGATGCTCAGACAAACCCTGGAAGCTTTGGAGAGGTCATGGGAAAATTTCTTCTCCATGTGGGAGAAAACGCAAAAAGTGTTCCTTGCTGAGTAGAGGCCATGGACGGACAGCTCTTCAGCATGGGCACCACATCCAGAAAATGACTTCTGAACACACACTGGCTCCTGCCGTGTTTCCCAGCCAAGGGGTAACTTGCCAACTGGCTTTTGGTCCTGCTGAACTCTGTGCTGGAAGTTTGAGACCACGAAGCTGTTACTGGACTTTTTGCCACGTCCAATTCCACATGTGACCCATTGACATATATATTTATAAAGCTCCCTCCTCTCTCAAGCAGATGAAGACATGGCTGCAGAGGTGAGAGCTGCACTGCCCTCGGGCCATCAAGGAGCAATTCCCCCAGCCTCACGACACAGGGGCCTTTGCATCAGCTCAACAGCTCACAGAAATTAACTGTTAATAATGCTGTGACACCTCCCAGGCATAAAAATCACAAGAAGCTCTGAAGTCCTGCACCCCATCAGGACCATTAGTGCTGAGCATACTGGTCTGATGATGCCTTGTCCCTTGCACCTAGTTTGTTCCTGCTCTCTGCAGTAGTTCAGCACCACAGATTTTGTTCAGGATCTGAAAGAGTTGGATTTAATTCTACAGATGGCCATAAACCCTTAGTTCCCATCCTCTAGCAGAACACCCTTATGGTGGTGAAGTCCAACCTCTTCTCTTTGCAATGGGCTCCACTTTTTCTGAGTAATTGAGGAAGCATTTTGGTAGGGGCTGAAAATGGCATCCTAGCTTTCTAGTGTATGTTGGACTGTTAGAATAAAGTATCAGGCAGGTTCTGATGCTATCTGGCATGGTGAATATTTGACCAATTAACATATAGGCAAGAGCGGCAATGGCAAAAATAATACATTCAGTTCCATGTAATGCCATTGAAATTGTGGTGACTTAACATCCTGCAATACTTTGGTAGTCCATTTTGCAGTCTGGCTGTAATGAGGAGCAGTGGTGAATGGTATCTCAGGTGCTGGAAAGTAAGCAGTCAGGGGTAAGGATATCTCAACTCAGCTTCAGGGTTAAAGAAACTCTCCAATATACTCACTACTGCTAACCCTGAAAGCAGTAAAAATAACAGGTGACTGACAGCATTTTATTTTCTTTGTTAGTGCAAACAAGACTAGCTTGTTAAGTCACAGTTGGCTTCCAAATTCCTCCTTCTTTTTCTCAGTGCATCTATGGAAAGTCAATTCTTTTTCAAATGTTGAGAAGATGAGGCTTTTCCTTAGGTCATCAGTGCCTTTAACAGTGTTCATCTCACTCCAGGCTTTTTGAAGTGTGTATAAAGAGCCAGTGCCCCTCAGTATACTGAATTAGCCAGTACAGGCACATGGACAGTGCTGAGAAACAGTTTAGTGCAAACAGATTGACAGGCAAACCCTAAAACATTGACCAACTAGGAAATTCCCTCTGTCCCAGTCAGCCTCACCCCATCTGTCACTCCCTGCAACCACGCAGCCTGGGAAAGAGATGCTTCAGTTTTCCAGCTAACGGCTACCCACCTGCTAGTGCCAGGGGCTCGGGCTTGATCCTGTGGCCTCTGCCTTTACAAATACTCTGACAACTCTCTCAAAAAGCCAGCAAGCCTCATCTCGCTCACTCTAACATGACCGAGTAAATAAATAATGCTATTTATGCACTGCACACCATTTGTCAACCCATTTGTCATTTCTGATCTTTCACTGCTCATGCAGTAAAACTATGTGGTATTTTATTCAAACCTCCTTTGCAGATGTGATGAATGCTTTATTTATACAGCAGCATTTCATCTCGCAGAACTGTTACTATGCAAATACAGGCCTTTAAGTTCCTGTGTGGTGTAAGCAGAAGGTGTAAAGAGAGATGAAAACTAGAGGCGGCACCGTAATTAAAGCCAAGGGGGGAATCACGGATGGCTCAGCTAGAACTGGGAAATGTGTGCCAGAGAAAACATACCACTTCAGAAGAAGCGTTCACTCCCCATCATCAGGCAAGGTGAAAAACATGGACCAGTTTTCAAAGACCTTCTTAAAGGTCAGCGTGACACTGTCAATCCCTGCTCAGCTTATCAGAGCACCCACGACATCAGCACCCTCTGTATCTAGCAAGAACATTATTTCCAGGCAAATTGTCTCCCATTGACTTCCCCCGATTGGAATTTCGGTCCAGGACTGAAAAACTCAGAGGCAGACGCTGCTACAGATAACTACAGTTGAGTGAGCCATTAATAAATTCCCTTGGGTCTTCTAGTGGCCAGAAGACCAGGCAGGGAGCGGCGAAGGGGCCTCTACTGTGATTTCTGCTGTGAGGTGGAGCGACTTTGGTGGGGGCGACTCTGCTCTTCTGCAAAACGGGAAGTGTTATACTGACCTCCCTGCAAAGTCTTTTGAGAGCCACAGATGAAAAAAAAAAAAATATTACTTTTATTACTATTTACTGATGTGTGAAATCTGCTACCCAAACCTGCTGAGACCTACAGGGTCTCCTCTGGAAGTAAAGCACTGTTGCGATGAAGGGTATCCAAACCTGTCCCTGCTTTCTACTTTGCATCGCAGTCACTACAGTAAGGCTTGAGTTTCATTCACTCATGCCATGGAACACACAAAATGCTTCCCTGGCTTACAGGATTTGACTCATTTGACTCAAGCCAGTCTGCAGTAAAAAGAGTAAAGGATCAGCCCCGAACCAATCCCTCTGTTTCTTGGAAGGAACTTCCTTGGCAGTTTTTACCATGAGGGCAAAATCTCATCAGCTCCAGCATGATCTTCTTGGTTGCTTCAGATAAATCTGCAAAAGCTACCATCAATTCTCATATCTTTGAGGGTGTGGGGTAATGAAAAGGTGAGAGAAACAGCTATGGACCAATTTCAGATACCTTGATACCAAACCTCTCCTTCCTCAACTTTCTTTTTAAATTTCAAGGGGGGGTGCCGGGGTGGGATTCATAAGGAACTCTGTAAACAGACATCAGACTCATGTTTATTGCCTAAGCAATAAAAGATTAGAATTGACAAATGGAGAGGTTTTTGGAGACACAGATGCTACAATCATTTTAATATAATTTGGATTTCCAAATCAGTAATTACTCTATCACATATTTATAATTTTGTAGATGCTACTAGAAATGCTGATGTCTTTTTCTATGCATAGTAATGAGCAACAACAAGGGCTGTTAATATAAAGCCTGTAATGTTTGTATTCATATGTAAATAGGTTATGTAAACGTTTTAGACATTTCTCACTAAAATGCTGAGTTCTAATCTAAGTGGCTCCATTCCTAAACTAGAAAATCACACTCTGCATAGAAATTGTTTACTAGTCTGTCAGCAAAGCCACCAAAGCAGCAAGCGGAATTTATAGGGTGATTTACATCTCTCCATTAGATGCAATATCAGAATAGTTGGCAACCTATAAATGCCCAGACAGATATGCAGGTTGATATTTAGAAAGTTGCTTGCTTGCACGTGGTGGCATACACATTCAGCACACGTGCGCCTTCTGTGTACAAATATGCGCAAACACAGGCACCTTTTTGGGAGACTGTTTGAGGAATGAAGTAGTGTTTGATTTAATTAAACTAATTTAGTTAGGCTGATACAAACCCCTGGTTAAGAGTGACAGAACCAGTTTAGTTTCTACCTGCTCCTAATTGACTTATGATAAAACTGAATAAGGCACATTAAAACACCAACACGGGTCTCCAAGCAGGAATAAATTACACAAATTTAAAACCACAATTTCAGTTAACTCCAAACAATGCTAGGGATGGAAGAGAAAAAAAAAGAAAGTGGGCTAAAACGCCCTAGGGCCACCCTTTTCAGCTCAGGATGTTACCATTTTTCTTGCTTCCCCTTCCACTCAGACATGCAGCCTTCATGTGTCCTACCTGGTGCACAGAGAGCTTGGTGGAGTGGCCCTCGGGGCTTACGCAGGCCATTTCTAACTCAGCTGGAGCATAGATACACCACCATGGTACTGTCTTTTACAGGACCTGATGTGCCTACCGAAGCAAAACTCTGGGTCTCTCTCCTCTTTGAACATCATACAACTAACTTGCTTTAACTTCGGTGAGATCTGTTCTCAACTCTGTGAAGCAGAGAATCACATCTCGAGACTTCTTCCATGGTGTGTCTAACAAATCACATCCATCTTCATCCCTTTCTCTTCTTCTTGACCATATATTTGCAAATACAATTTAGTGCTGGTAAAGGATTTGGAAAGACAGCTCAGAGACCCCCATGGCTCCGCTATGAGTAACTCCCATTTGTATAGGAGACAACAGATGTCTTCTCTTCCTCAGCAAAAATGAAAGGGAAATGACAATAAGGAAGCAAACATCCTGCTGTTGCTCCAACAACTTTCAGCATCTTCTACCATCTAGGCATAGTATTTTCAAGATCTGTTCAAGTCTTGCACTTTTAATGAGACTGCCAAAAGCTGCCAGGAGCAGCTACTGGCATTTTGACCTTGCTCTCTCCTGCCTTCCCTGCTCCTCTTTCCTCTCTGCTTTCCCTTTGCTCCACTTCGAAGCACTCCCACACCGCTCCTGGAATGGTATTAACACCTAAAGAGCCAAGGTACATTTACATCTCATGCAATCGTAGCTTTACTCATCCTTCCCTCTTAACTGCTGTGTTCAAACAAAGCAAAGTAACATCAGTCATGCCACAAAACAATAGGGAGAGAAAAGCCTGACACCCATACCCAAGTAGTTGAATTATTGCCATTTCCCTGGTGAGCTGCAGTGATGTGGGATGACCTGTGACAAACAAGGGAGTTTCCACTGGAAACATGGGGGGGGTGGGGGGGTGCGGAAAGGCAGATAGCTCTACAGAAAAAGCATAATACATTTCTGCAGGCCACAAGTGTAGACTCCATTATGCCCCTGCCCAGAACAGTTACTCACATGAGTAAAATTAAGAGGACTACCAACTAGGTGAGTAAATCCATGCCCACTTTGTTTCCAAGGAAAGAAATCCACCTCAGCAAGGCTCTGTTTGTACACTGGAATAGCAGTATCGATTTCAGCAGTTATTCCAGTCCCCCAGCACAGGAATGCTGCAGTGAATCAAACCCACTGTGGTTTTGCCCCTGTGATTACCTTTATGCTAAGGAGTACTGGGATGCACAGCGCTAAGAAACTGGGTCATAGGCTGCTTTAGGTTTTTATTCCCTTTTAAAGGGGATGCTCTTGGATGTGATAAATGGTCAGCACTTTCCTGTGATGATGTAAGTGTTAAAACCTGGTTGCACCTAAAAAAAAAAAAAAACCATGGGAGTGAAAGCCATTTTGCCTGTTCACCTGGAACTTGTTACATCAAGTGAAACAGCAGACAAGCACTCACAGCAAAATGAAAGCTCTTTGCTCCTGTTTGGTGAACTTTCACCTATAAATTTTAGGAGGAAAAAGTAAATAATGGGCCATATGGCATGTTTGCTCAGCAGCACTGGTGGTCTGACATCACTATATTACTTTGTTATAGCTGTACACCTATCAAATCTGACCATATTTCTCATTACCTAACCATTTCCAACAAGGATGATTATTTTTACTACATCAGTCCAATGAGAGACCCCTACTGGGGGACCAAAGCCCCCCCTGGTTTTGAAACACAACCCCTGACCTGATGAGTTCACAATCTAGCCTGCACACTCCGCAATAGCCTTCATGCTCAAAATGATGCTCTGAAATCAGGGAAGCATCCAGGACCCTTATGCCATATGAGAGAAAGGACCTTGTCTGGAGGAGCCAGCCTCTGCCCAAGGCCTGCACAGGGAGCAAAGCCAGCAAACTGCTTTAACCATCTCTGTTAAAAATATCACAAATGATGATGAATCTGGTTTAGTATTTGCGTTTAACAAAAATAATGCTTGCTTCATAAAAAACCCTTTTTGGCATAGCCATATCCAAACTAAACCAACTCAACAACACCATGAAATAAATGAGGTTAATAAGAGAGGGCTTTTGCTAGCAGAGCTTTCCCCATCCTCTCCGTAAAACTGGCTACCCTAGCAAAACACGTTATTTGCTAATAGGTCTGTGCTCAAATTATGAGTCCTAGTGGCATGCACAACTTCTTCCTATGCTGTTAACCAACTGCATTGACAAAACGGTCCAGTGCAGACCAACCTGCAGATCAGTGTCCAGTGTTGTTTTCAAAGGCTTCCCCCTCATGTCAGGAAAATCCCATTCAGCCTTTGGTTCCTCTGATGCCACTATACCTTTAAACACCTGCTCTTAAGACTATCCCTCTGCATTACTTCACAGCATAATTACAAGGGCACAAAGCTGGAGTCTCCCTCACCATCCACTGCAAATCCTCTCCCACACTGCCTGCCTTTTCCCGTATTGTCCTCCCTTTCAGGAAAATCCTGATAACAGCAACGCAAATGGAATCGGACATCTTTGTTCAGATGCAGCCTGAACATCACCAACAACATAAAGGCTGAGTGCCTGTATTTGTCAAGGCCTCCGCTTGATTTTTTTTTTTTTTTTTTTTTGCTATTGTTGTTAAACAGGGAGCTAAAAAGTCTATAACTGTTTCACCAATTAAAAAATTACAATGGTATTCTGCAAAAGCTACTAAGAAACTCCATCCTCTCCCTCTTTCAGTTGTAGCTACTATGCTTTCTTGCGCAAGAGATACCACTCCAAAAGATGTTTAGGTCCCTATTGATTCATCCTAAATCCACTTCGCTGTGGGTGGGAGAGGAAGCAGGAACGAAAACTGAAGCAGGAAAAGGTTCATAATTTTGAACCACACTTCAGAGGGCTGCGAGGAACATTTGTCTTGACAAGTCATCTGTTTAATCAAAGAATTTTAATCAAAGTGCAGTTCTAGAAACCACAGGCTAACGTGGACAAATGATAAGAATAATTAAACCACTCAATCTGTAGCTTGCCTGTCATCGGCTCCTAAGTATGCTGGAGGTTTGAGATAGTTTTATCTTCCATATTTAGTGAGCCAGATCCTTAGCAGGTCTCAGTCAGTAAAGATCCCATGGAGCTACCACTGATCCCTGATGAATGCAGAGCTATTACCTTCAAACACTGCACTGCTCCAGTCTCCACGTTTCTTCAGACACTCACATGCATCCACAGGAACAACAACTGTGTTGTTTCTTATCAACACAGTTGAATCCAAATAGTTGTCAAAGCCAACTATTTTTGAGGGACTGTTTTCCCTTGGAAAATGATAAACTATCAAACCAAAATGTCGTGTGGGAATGTGTCGATTCACATTGTCATTTAGGAAAAAGCTTTCCAGTTTAAAACGTATTTTATGTGTTCTCGTTAAAATTTACTACGTAGCTTTGAAAAGCAAAATATTCTGATTCAACAGAAACATTTCTTTCAACAAAAAATCCATTTTCTGTACAATTCACAAATGTTTGGTCTTGCATTGATTCAGAATTGCTTTACATTGTCACCGCAATAGCAGAAGTTCCTGCAGCACAGAATAATTGGTCTCCAGGTAACTCCAAGAGTTGCTTCTTCACATCTTTTAACTTAATATATAGTTACTCTCCAGCAGCTGAGCATGCTCTCAGCAAATGCCAAGTAATGCAGCCCTCTTCCACCAGCTTACAAGCTACCTCAAATTGACCTGAGATTACTATATGGTCCCTCAGAATACATGTATATGTATTTCTGAGAGTTACTGCAGAGCCACTGATCTTCAGTACCTCACTGGCCAGCCAAAGCCCCTCCTTGGTCCCTAATTCTGGACACTTACAGTATTTCAGAGGATCGATTGAGTGGATTTGTGGGCGCTAAAATGCAAAAGCAAGCGCACATGAGACGCTGATTGCACCGCAGCCTAGGAGGAACTACTCAGCAAGAGACAACCCAAGCCTTTTGCAGGAAGCAGGCTCATGAGAAGGCAAAAAAATTTCAGGTTGGTCCAACTGCACCGTAATGCCTTTTAAGATGAACAGTTTGTACACCACTGTGCATTTAGTTCTCATAATAGCACCTGCAATTTGAAATGGGAAGTTTTCATAGAATCATAGAATAGTTTGGGTTGGAAGGGACCTTTAAAGGTCGTCTAGTCCAACACCACTGCAAGGATAAGGGACATCTTCAACTAGACCAGGTTGCTCAGAGCCCCGTCCAACCTGACCTTGAATGTTTCCAGGGATGGGGCATCTACCACCTCTCTGGGCAACCTGTTCCAGTGTTTCACAACCCTCCTTGTAAAAAATTTCTTCCTTATATCTAGTCTAAAGCTACCCTCCTTTAGTTTAAAACCATTACCCCTTGTCCTATCGCTACAGGCCTTACTAAAAAGTTTGTCCCCATCTTTCTTATAAGCCCCCTTCAAGTAATGAAAGGCCACAATAAGGTCTCCCTGGACCCTTGTCTTCTCCAGGTTGAACAACCCCAATTCTCTCAGCCTTTCCTCATAGGAGAGGTGTTCCATCCCTCTGATCATCTTCGTGGCCCTCCTCTGGACCCACTCTAACAGGTCCATGTCTTTCTTGTACTGAGGACTTCAGAGCTGGATAAAGTACTTGAGGAGGGGTCTCACCAGAGCAGAGGGGCAGAATCACCTCCCTTGACCTGCTGGCCACGCTTCTTTTGATGCAGCCCAGCATACGGTCGGCTTTCTGGGTTGCAAGCACACATTGTCAGCTCATGTCCAGCTTTTCATCCACCAGTACCCCCAAGTCCTTCTCCACAGGGCTGCTGTCAATCCCTTCACCCCCCAGCCTGTATTGATACCCGGGGTTGCCCTGACCCAGGTGCAGGACCTTGCACTTGGCCTTGTTGAACCTCATGAAGTTCACACAGGCCCACTTCTCAAGCTTGTCCAGGTCCCTCTGGATGGCATCCCATTCCTCAGGTGTGTCAACTGCACCACTCAGCTTTGCGTCATCTGCAAACTTGCTGAGGGTGCACTCGATCCCACTATGTCATTGATGAAGATATTAAACAGCACTGGTCCCAGTACAGACCCCTGAGGAACACCACTCGTCACTGCTCTGCATCCGGGCATTGAGCTGTTGAGCACTACTCTCTGGATGCAACCATCCAGCCAATTCCTTGTCCACCGAACAGTCCACCCATCAAATCCATATCTCTCCACTTTAGAGAGAAGGATGTTGTGTGGGACCGTGTCAAAGGCTTTACAGGAGTCCAGATAGATGACATCTGTAGCTCTTCCCTTGTCCACTGATGTAGTCACTCCATCATAGAAGGCCACCAGATTGGTCAGGCAAGACTTGCCCTTGGTGAAGCCAAGCTGGCTGTCTCGAATCACCTCCCTGTCCTCCATGTGCCTTACCATGGCTTCTAGGAGGATCTGTTCCATGATCTTCCCAGACATAGAGGTGAGGCTGACAGGTCAGTAGTTCCCGGGGTCCTCCTTCCTACCCCTTTTAAAAATGGGTGCAATGTTTCCCTTTTTCTTTTCACCTGACTGCCATGACTTTTCAAATATCATGGAGAGTAGCTTGGCAACTATGTCAGCCAATTCCCTCAGGACTCTGGGATGTATCTTGTCAGATCCCATAGACTTACATATGTTCAGGTTCCTCAGGTGGCCACAAACCTGATCTTCTCTTACAGTGGGAGGGACTTTGCTCCCCCAGTCCTCGTCTTGCAGTCCATCCACTCGAGAGGTGTGGGAAGAGAGGTTGCCAGTGAAGACTGAGGCAAAGAAGTTGTTGAGCACCTCAGCCTTCTCCTCTTCTGTTGTTACGAGTTTGCCAGTCTTGCTCATCTGGGGGGTATGCTTTCTTTGACCTTCCTTTTCTGGCTGATGTACCTGTTTTATGGGGTGATTTTCTCCTCCCCAAGAAGACCCTGCACTCCTCAGCCGCAGAAGTACCAGGGCATCCAGCAGCCACTGGGACAACCATTGCCATTCAGACCTTGCCTGTGTCGGTATTGCGATAGCCACTTCTGAAGTTTACCCTGCTCCTGCCGCTGCCTGTTGGCATCACTGACCTTCATTTGGCTGCTTTTTGAGGGAGGCCGCGCAATCAGGACACAGCACTTGAATTCTGCAGGGCTGAGGGAACGGAATATTTGTCTGAAAGCAGTGAAAGACAATGGGAGCAAAAGGAACTCCTTCCTATGCTGCAAAGGACCTGAACCCATACATGCTCACCAGGCTGAGGGAAGATGGAAAAGTCCAAGCTTCAGGGCATTGCTTACGGTGTAAGAGAGGCCCTCCATAAAGGAACCTGCAGGAAAATCTATGAGGAAGGGTAAAGTATGGTTGTTGAGCAGGGAACCCTAGATGATGCTATTAAAAAGAAAAAAAAGTCTAAGTGTTGTTCCCCAAAAGGTATTTTCCAACATTGTCAAAGAAGGTCTGGAAAACAGAACAGTGGCCACAGGAAAGGTAAGAAGATGACCAAGGCCATTCTTCCTACACTGTTAAAAGCAAGAATTGTACTGGCAGAAGAGTAAGGTCCACATCTCCCAGTAATTCAGGAGATCCAGAGGAAAAAAAAAACCCTGTACTCATAATCAATAGGGTAGACATTTTAGGTTATGCCTCCAAACATCAAGACTGTGAATCAGTGGGGAAACCAAAGCATAACCATAGGCAGACTGATACCTTTTTAAAAGCAAGCACTACAACTGTTTGGTTACAATGGTAGTCGTTTTTGCATTTTTGTCTCAAGTTTATCCTTTAGTCATCCTTGCAAATTAGAAATGTGCTGCCATGACCAATTTATTATCTGATACGTTGCAATGGCTACTGCTGTTTATTATGAGATGTTACAGAAATGTTTACTCAAACATTCAAGAAGAGCAATTTCACTTCCCACCTTAGATTGTTTGTTTGGGTACACACTGATATTGATGCTACCCAGCATCAAGTTAAAAATCACACATTAGCAACATAAGCTTCCACCTGTTTTGCCCCTATGTTTTATCACCAAGGATCAGATAAATCAAAGCAATGATTTTTTTCCTTTCATCTGCTTTTAAACATATTCTACTGTATGTTGTTTTTACTTGGGTTGGGAGATGGCTATATTAGACATTTGATTCTGCAGACTTGGAAAGGGATTTAATCAGTACATGAATGAGGCTTAAAGAAACAGAAAGCTTCCTAATGCAAATGCAGCTGTGACTGATAAGAAGGACAATGGACAGAAATCCTTGACTTGATTAACTTAGTGACCTAGAAAGAGGGATGTGTCTCATTCCAGCAGCGCAGAACAGAGGAACACTCATTAACTGTTCCTTTCGGCTGAAAGGATCCACGGTGCTCACTTCCGCACCCAAAGGAGCCATTCACCAGAAACTTGGACACACTAGTGAAGCCTTTCTTTCAGTTTCTGGCTGTACAAAATCGAACAGAGGGACAGACTTCACATAAATAAATGTCTTTCTCTCTCCCCCCTCACTCTCTCATTCCCTGCTTTGGCTTTTCAGAGGGTTCAGCTGGTCCTAAACACATACAGTAAGAAAGATTATTTCAAAAGGACTTAATTCACTTTGATGTGTTGTTTTGTTTTAATGGGATGTTTTTTCTAAGGGGACACAAGAACTCTTAACTATTTCATATCTGCACGCATACTGCATACATCTGCATGGTAATTGTACGAGAAAGAGCAAAACTCAGCAAGGCTAATCTTAGTAGTACCTTTAAAAATATTTCAGATATACCTTACACCTTCAAAGCCCTGTGGACAGCAGCTAATTAAATCTCTCAACACTGTTCTGATACAGATGGGTTAAGAGTAGTTATCTCTGTTTTGCAGGTGGAAGGAGAGAAACAACATGACATGCCGCAGGATTTACAGAGGCTACAGACATTTATTTCTCCAACTCCCAGCTCTACGTGCACACCCCAAAACCCCACAGAGCAGCCTGGCTGCATGGGCAGAAGGGGTCACAGACTGCCCTGGGGGAGTTCTGGCACTGAGAGAGAGAGAGGATGTGAACCCAGAGCCAGTCTCCTGATCCCAAGGACTCGGGCCACAGAGCAACGATGCTGAACAGCACTGACATTTTTACACAGAAAGAAATGGAACACAGAGGCCTCATAAAGAATCAATTAGGTACTGCAAGAGAATGCAAAATAAAGGAGGGACACACACACACACACAGAATATCAAATGGACAGAAGAAAGGCAGGAGCATTTTCTCCCAGGGCTGGCCCATGTCCCTACCCCAGCTATCGCAGGGCTGATCGGCACGCAGGAGAATGGGAGTCCAGAAGCGTAACAGAGCTGGAAAAGAAGCCAGATCTTCCTTATCGTGCCACAGTGGTCCCATTCCTCCAAATAACAGAGGTTTGGAAAATTAATTAACATTCTGAAAGGAAAACCTGACCCTAAGAGCAGATTTCTAATTAACTACGGATAGCACCAGCAGGCTGCTTAAGAGTCAAGGCTGATTCCACTGGCCGCGCACAGGGTGCGGGCCCTGACTAAGTAAAAAGCAAACAAACATGGAGACTCCTTACTACAGTGGTTCTTGGATAACAGGGCAAAAAGACCACATTAACATTGGCTTATGAGATGGTGGGCTTGCAGCATATCTCCAAGGATCCTAAAGGCACTTCCTAAGAATTAAGACATATATGTCTCTGAATGCCTATATGAACATATGAATGCCTTTTTACTTCTCTCATCTAAAAACAGCAATGTACAAAAATAGCATACAAAGTCATGAAAGCTTACCTGAGCCTCAGCCCTGTTTGGATAATATTGCTAAGCATAACTCATGCGTGGCTAAGGATTGTGGAAGGGGTGGGATAAAGGTATGGGAAGGCAGTGGCAATGCCAGAACTCTTCAGTGGATGGAGCTCTTCCACAATCCTTGGCAGGTAGAGTGAGAGTTAAATATTTCTGATAATCAAAAGGGCAACAGAGATCTTCAGGAGTGTCACCACTGTGCCCCATCTCGGAGAGCTGGGTGAGATTTCCAGTCATTCTAACCTCGCTGCTCCCACCAGCACTACCACCCTCTCCCCTCCAAATACTTCTTCTCATAATGGAAGTCTTCTCTTTTTGGGGGTGTCCAAGTTTCCCCCTGAAGCTTAAATGTATTTTTTCCAACCATATCTGAATCAGAATAACATTCATAAGAAGCGAGGGCATAGGAGAGGTTTAATGGAGAACTCGAGCAGGAAATAAGAGTCAGGCTCTAAAAAGTGAAAGACACTGAGAAGCGGAGAGGCTGAAGACCACCTAAATGCAGCTCAATGCAGTTAGTGGGGAAGGAACATCTCAGCTGCCAGGCAGGATGATGCACCAAGGGCAGAACGAGGTGTGCGAGGGAACGGGCCAGCTCTGCAGAGCACAAAGTGCACAAAAAGAAGCCACAAGTCCTTCCGGCAGGGATAAAGGAATGGTCCAAAAGTGGGATCCCCAGGAGGAGGGGGGAAGCAGGAGGTGCCAACTTCCCCTGCCAGCCTCTGAGGCTGGCACAAGGTGATTGACGGGGGACATGTGAGATGTATAAAGGAAAGGAACTGCGAGGAGAAGGAAGAACCATCTAATTTACCCACAAGCAACTAACAGAGCCAAAATTGTGCTAGGGTCAGGAGCCAGACAAAAATCAGGAGCTTTGACTTGACAGGAAGATGCTCAGCAAAGAGACAAAGACAACCCAGTTTCTTTGCATAGACTGTGGAAATGGAGGCTGCTAGGAGGAACACAAGGAGTGGTTTAAAAAACAAAAAAAGTAAATCAAACCCACAAGCAAAAAAAACCTCACAAGGTGTAAGAAGGAAGGAGGCAATGAAGGAAACTTGATCTAGAAAGGGAGCAGGGAGTAGAGTGCCTGACATGAAGCTGAAAGGATGAGCTACTCAGTGGCAAAAGAAAGAGAGAGGAGAGATTTATGAGTTTGGAACAAATCACTTAATTACAGATGGAACGAATAAAGCTTTCACCTAAAACCTACTTCTTAATGCAACTCCCAGATAGTTTGGTGCGTGCCTGCCGATAAGGAGCTAGTTCAAAATAAAAGGAAAGCACGAATCTTCGAGTGCTTAAAAAACCCCAGTATGTGGGTCTTATTCTGCTGGTAAGATTTGTGTGAATACAGCCAGCCAGGTCCAAGCCATGGGTGTTTAGCAGGCAGGAGAGGCAGTTCAGACCCTGGGAGGAGCAGGGCTCTAATTCCAGGGAAGCAGCTGACAAGGGCACATGGAGGCAAACACGCAAACACACTGCCAGAAATAGAATCTACAAAAAGTGGCCTCTACATAGTCCAAATTAGGGGCATAGGCCAGGCCTGATCAGAAAAAAAGTCTACAACTATAGCCTGAAATTAAGGGGGAGGAATGGGGGGGAAGCACAAGCGCCCCAAAAGAAAGCTTGAATGCTGTTTAATTCAAAGCAAATGACTGAAGAATTGCAGGAACCTCTCTAATCCCATCACCAACACCTTATTTTTCAGCCACCTTATCTATTTTTTTTTTCAGCAGGAAGAAAGAAAAGATTTTATTAATTGAATTAATAAAATCCCTTGTTGACTCCAGTCCATCCTGGGTGATAACAAATCCTTTCCAGATGGATTGTAATTTCCATTTAATCTTTTATTCCTCTGCTGATCAGCAACCCACAGGGCATGAGAACTCATTTCTGGCCATCACTGGCTTGGTGCTAGATGGTCAGAGGTAACCGTACAGCCCTTTAAATGACTTTAATCCCTTTTGAGAGCACATTCAAAATCAGTTTCCTTTAGTATCCCCACATAAATGAAACAGCGAATTGGGCCCCAGCCTTCAGTCTTATCTGTGAAAACCTCTCTTCCCAAAACTTACCCAAAGATAAGCAGGATCTGCTAACGTAAGTCTGATTCAAAGACTGGAGACTTAGATTTGAAAACGTGCTGCATGTTCAGGTTCACCCTCTAGCCCTTTGCCATTACGAATCATGCTTGTGGTGTTGCTCAATACTGCCACGAGTATGTGTCTGCATTGCTAAATTACTGATTGCGGCTGCTTTTGCACATATTTTATGAAGCAGTATTAATAGCATGATCGAAGCTTGCAGGAAGTGAGTGAGAAGTGTCATCCTTCTTATAATTAAAAAAAGAAAAAAAAAAAAAAGACTGTGGACAATCAAGAGCAGAAAATCCTACTTTAGTGCTGCAGCTCTGTGTGTGCAGATCATTAATTAACCCTTTTGTACATCACAGGATTCTGCCCTTCAATTGAGCCATTAACCAGGCTCCAAAAAGGATGCTAGCAGCTTCCTCCCCTCTTTTCTCTCTCTCTCCTTTTCCTTGCCCCTCACAGGGCAGACACAATGAAGACCCCCATGCCCAAAGAGGGAGTGAAGGCTCCTCCTAAGCCCATCATGGATAAGGAAAGGTGGAAAGAGCAATGCAAACAGCAGCTTTTCTCAGCCGTTTTTAAACCATATATCCTTTTATCATCACTAATGCTTCCCTGCATCAACTTGAAAGAACAAGTTTCTTCCCTGCACAATGATAGTTAAGGGATTAAAACAGAATTCCCTCACTGTAAGTGACTGTTGCACACAATACAAATTCTGTAATGTGAAGTTAAACCAAAGAAAACATTTATTTAAAAATAAAGGATGGGTGGGAGGGGGAGACGCTGAAAATCCCTGCCAAAAAAGAATCCCAGAGCCACTCAGTTGTTGAAAACAAAGTAGTAACAACTTATTAATTTATGGGAGGGAACACGCTGTCAAACTTCAGCCCAAATTTCCAAGAGCTACAAAGGGACTCAGGAGTCCTGACTGCATGGCCCGGAGAGACGACCCCACAGCAGCGCAAGGGCTCAGGCAGGCTGCTCATCCTGGCCTCTTGGCCACCCTCAAAAGGGGACGGTTTAGCAAAATGACAGCGAGGGGGTCTCAAAGGCTGATGCAGATAGCTAGGAGAGAGGCATGAAGACTGTCTTAACCTTTCATTTTGCACAAGCTGGCAATTTAGCAGTGTACTTTTTGAAGCCAGGTCTCTACGGCACAGGGAGCTGCAAAATGCAAAGGACCAGCCAGAACCATGAGCCCGCGTTAAGTTGCACTTTGTTAAACCTAGGTCTAGGTTTCCATCCAAAAAGAGGAAAACTGCTGTTCAGGCAAGTCCAAAAAAGAAACCATCTCTTTCCACTTGGCATAACCATTTCAAAACAACTCCAGTTCTGTTAATTTATCTATGTTTAACTGTTGTGTTCACATAAAAGCAAGTAACAGCAGCACTGAAAGCCGCAATAAAGTAGTATGTTAAATGAGTTCTCACTCCTCTCTTTAGTGGTCACTTAACTCTGCAGCAAGCCAATGAAAATAATGTTTATTTTAAGGACTAATACAGAATAGCCTTGATAAAATAAATCAAGTTTATTTTTCCTAATTATTTTTCCTGTTTCCTCGAATGACTTACCTATGCTTATTGAAATACCATTCCCAAGTACCTATACGTAGACAGTGATTTTAATAGGAACAAGGTTTCAACCACTATGTTCAGATGTTAATCACATCTGTATAAAATCACATTCCTAATAACAGAATTTAATTCTGTACATATTCACACAGAGCAATATGTACAGGGATATGCTAATACTAAGTTCCTAGTTTCAAGCACAACTTTACTTATCCTGTAGGCATAATGCATACAAATGCACATATCTTTTTCAAAATACACTTATAAAAATACACACACATATATACACACACATCTAATGTACAGGTATAACATATTCAAGAAGATGCCATCCAACAAATGAAAGAAGAGAGGATTCTGAGTATGACTGAAAATAGGGTAAAAGCACAAGATAAGACTTGCTCTTTGCACAGGTTTCCTAGAAGTTTTGTATGGATGACTGAGGACTGCCTGTACATCTACAATGTTGAATGCAGGCATGTCTGGACATCTGGTAGCCCAGCTGAAGCTACTGTATGTCCAGAAATAGTGGCTGTACACACTGTACAGGCACTGGTGAAATTGTACCGCATATGCACAAAGGGTCCAGTAATTTAGGAAAATGTTGGGTTTAAGGTGCAGGCAACGAGGCAACTAATGCACGTTTAAATGTTCACTTCCACAGAGCATCCAGCTGATTTTCTGAGCAGGAAAGAATCAAGCAGACAGTCATGGACAGAAAGCTGGAAGCTTCCTGCACTGTATCACTGAAGCGCTGCTTTAAAGACGCCTTGGAGAGAAATATAGTACCTCTGAGATTCAAGGCAAGGAAGTCCTCGGTGCTACATATACTGACATTTGTCTTCATTTTCATTCAATCAAAAAAAATCCTCTTAGGTTAAAAAGTGAAAATAAAACCCAGTACACCATCCATTTAAAAAAAATATATATAAGTAACTAAAAAACCTAAAAAGAATGAACAGATTTACTAAGTTAAATTAGAATCAAACACAATACTAGGACATTTCTGATGCAAAGCATCTGAAGAGACTGTACCACAATGAAAACCTACCATACATTTCTTAACTGTGGAAAAAGTCAGCTAAGAAAACTTTGACACGCTCCCCATACTGGACATTCTGTGCAAAGTAGTTCTCATTTCCCTCTCCTCCTTTGGCTGTTAAAATGAAGAATTGGGAAGCATTTACCCAAAGATTGGCAGAGTCTGTCAAAGATTTAGCAGTGTAATTGATGGGAAATCTAGTGTGTTTAGACAGCACTGACTGAAATCAGCCTCTACAACACAGCATGCCAAAACTCTTACGCCACTACAAAACATGTCCAACAAAAGTAGTCCAAGTTCTGGCAGCTTGTAATGGCAGCTTGCTTGGATACGACCAAAAGCAGCTTTGTCCAAAAGATACAGAACATGGATTTATTCTGTGAACTATTAAAATGGGTGCGTGGCCAGTAATATATAAACAACATGGAAAAGGAGACTCTTAAACAACGGAGGCGTATGAGACGGTAGCATCACTGTCACCAAAGGAAGTGGAGAATATCACGTTCTTCAGGTGGGAAGAAAACCAGGGAGCTAGAATTAGTAACAGCATAACTATCTATAAAGCTTTCCAACTACAACAGACGTCAGATCATTAGTATTCTTGACTTGGACATCTTTGATGGTGAAGAGAAGCCTGGAAGCTGCGAGCAGAGCAACAAGCAGCAGAAAGAGATCAGGCTCAAACTGCAAGGTGAATTTAAATACGTAGCTCTCCCCCAATGGGAGTTTAGTCAAGTAACACAAAACACATCAGAAATATTTAACAAAGTATAACTCTGCACAAAGGCATCTGCACACTGCTCTCTTGCACTGTATTGACAATTTGAGTTACTCAAAGCGGGATTACCAACTTTACTGACAAGTCCACCCTGACGTTCCTCAGTGTTCAGCAGCTCTAACTAACAAGATGCAGCAGTTTGCTAACACATATGAATTAATACCATCACCAATTAGTAGGAAGGTTTCAAAATAAAGGCAATATTCACTAACACAAGAGGCTACTGTCGTGCAATATATCAAATGTGGTATCAACAAATGCTTGCAATTTAACTGTCAAAAAATTTTTAGAT
Source organism: Fregata magnificens (assembly GCA_013389945.1). Taxonomy (NCBI): domain Eukaryota; kingdom Metazoa; phylum Chordata; class Aves; order Suliformes; family Fregatidae; genus Fregata; species Fregata magnificens. Next base: position 379,719 of record WAAD01020014.1, on the reverse strand, counting down.
TAAACTTCCTGCGAGGCACATTTTCTGTGATATATGCAGGTTTAACATGAATGCTCAGCTTTTGCATGCTAAACTATGTTATATTTTTGCTGGTTTTTTGCTTTATGTTTTTTTTTAAGATGTCTCTAGACAGATAAAAGGTTTACAACTCCAAGCTCCCCAGAAGGCAGCTAAGAATATCTACTGGGAGACAAGCTTTCAAAGATCAAAGAAAAGAAACATCCTTCCCCGAAAAACAAAAATAATAATGGTCAACTGAATTCTATCTCTTTTTTTGGCTGGCATACTTAAAAAAATGCAGTTGTAACCAAATTCCTCTCTCCCTCTGTCAACTTGTCATCTAGAACCAAAGCTGTGTAATGCCAATGCAAGTTTGTAGTAGCAGTGATATCATAAACTGTAATGGTGCAAAGGATATAAAGCAAGGCAGTGTCTTTTATTACATTTCTTGACCAACTGTTCAGATGCATAATCTCAAAAAAAAAAAAAAAAAAGATTTATGTGCTTAAAAGTTAACAGAGTTTAATAAACACAAAGGGAAACTGCAAAGATATTTGAAGTGTTGGTCTCAAATACATAAAAGCATATGCTTACTAAGAGTAGTACTATGATGTAGTACTATGATGTGATAAAGAAAGTCAGATTATTTATCAGTGAAAATTAGTAATATTTTTTTTCCAATGTCTGCTATACCTTGAAGGAGGGTTTTATAAGAAAACAAACTCTGCATTAAAATCCAAGCTTCATAGTTTTTGTATTTAAAAAGGGAAGACAGTTTCATATAAATGCATATCCCGCTCCTCAATTCTACATAATTTTTATGGGTAGCAAACCAAACAAATCAACCAAAACCATAGAATTCGTACGTGGGAAAAGATGCATGCCCTAACTCCAAATTAACAGTAAGGTGGTGATGTTTTCTTTATTGTACTATTTTTGCCGGGCTATTTCTTCATTGTAATAACAATTCTTCATTTCTTCACTGTGTTACATATTATATCTAAGAATGACAGGGGAAAGGAGGAAGTATTTGGGATTATAAAGAGTACAGATAGTGAATCATTATTTCAGCATTCTAACATAAGCTTTTTTAATGAAATGGCTGAAAAGGAAACAAGATTCACCTGAATCATGTTTTCCTTATGAAGAACCTATGCTGATTGCTAACCGAGTAGTACCGCCAAACACAGATGCTTAAACATCATGCATTAATCCCCTTAAAAGCATGACATTGATTTAAGAAAAAAACCTACGTAAAAAGAAGAGACATTTTTCTGACATTTTTGAGCACAAATCTCTCTCAAATAGAAGTATTTTTAAATAAGCCAATGTAAAAATATTGTTTTAAAAATCAAAATGCTCAAATATTACATGCCTTCATCAGCTAGATATTAAGGAGAAAAAATGGCCAGTTTGCTGAAGGTGAAAACAAAATCACTAACACTGGAAACTTCACAAAGCTGCTCCAGGGTTTCTCTCCTCTGCAAAACTGGGATATCATTAAAGCTGGTAAAGACCAGTTGCCCTCACAGAAGCAAACGATGGCCCTGATCCTGCAAATAGCTTGCGAGTACTTCCAGGACTAGGGTGGATGAATTGAAATAATTCCCTTTTTATGGCTCGTAATAGCAGGATCATCTGTATTCTGCACGGAAGACAATCCACTGCAGGCAGGCAAACGAATTAGATATTCTTGGGGTTTGCAAGCTGAGCCTGTTATTTATCATTAATAACTGCAGTAATTATGCTGCAAATGGCCACCTGTTTGAATTACTCAGGTATTTGTGTTCCAGTCAGACTACTGGGAAATCTAGGCACATGGGGTTTTAAGGAAGGAAGTCCATAGCTCAATAATTGAGTTGGATCTTATTAAAAACAGAGAAATCCTTGGAAAAAAAACCCATAAACACATACTGATCGAGGAGCAGCCGTGCATACAAACTGCTACCACATGTGTGCTTGCAGAGAACAGCCATATCCTACATACTCGTCTGTGGAGTAACAACTTGATTAAGTGGTTTAACTCCTCATCCTCCTTCTGCCTCCCATCCCTGGCTGCTCTCCTCCATGCCCAGCGCATCTGCTTTAATTCAGAGCTGCTCCTTGATGTGCTCTGGCTTCCTGGCCTAAATTTAAACGATACCATTTTGTTCCACATTTCCTTGTCACAATGCATTCAGGATTCACCCATCCCACTACTGCTCCTGAAAAGACACTGTCAGTTTTTGTGCAGAAGAAATCTGCACACAAGTTATTTAGATCACGTGTCGTCTCTGCCCAGAGAGCTGACTTCTGGAAAGGGATTTGAATGTACAACCCTTGCAGAACGGCTTTTAGGAAGTGATTCAAAAGGTTTGAAATGCACACTTGTTAAATAGCTATTTCAGAAATTTCAACAAAAGCCACTGGATATAGAACTTAACTTACTAACTTATTTTACAGGCCGTGTTTACCACCTCAGCAATGCACACATTCCTCCAAAGTGCAAAGCAGGGGGATTGCCAGTTCAACTGATAGGTGATGATGGAAACACTTCAGGTTTTTGTTTGGGTTTGGGGGGTGGTGGATTTTTTTGGATCAACATAGCTTGTTGATTATACTTTGTATATTATCACCAAAATACTGCAGAGATTTCAAAGCCTTACTGTGCTAGTCTATTTGACAGTGTCAACAGTCTGCAATATTTTGGTTAAATGAACTACATTACATTTACTATGCAGCTCAGGGAAGGGA